>SMDT01003163.1:0-270705 GCA_005392925.1 Aquilaria sinensis | reverse complement strand
GTGGGCAGAGTTTAATCCTTAAAGTCCAAGCATTATCATTTTCTTCTCCAGAATTTTTTTTCAGGCCTGAATGCCTGATTATTCCTTATGATATTTTATCATTTACTAAAATGAATAATAGCAAGCTCTCGTGAATCACTGATTGCTCTGAACATGTGAAATTCAACCATCATAGAGCAAATCATCTCTTATTTGAAACACCAAAAATTAAGTTTGGATTGACAAGCACTTTGTTCTGTTTTTCTGACTTTCACCATCTTTTGATTGATGTAATGTCAATTCTTGTCACCTGAATTGTTTGGGAGTATTTCATTCCCCTTAACACTTCCATTTTTAATTTGCTTATACTGATTCTGAGCTGACATATCTTTGTCCTTATGTTTTGTTTTGATCAGAGAAATTATTTAGATGTTTATCGTTTTGAGTCTTGGGGAGGTTCAATGATTCCAACCTATGTCCTTGGACAGCAGGTTCGTTATTGCTTTCTTGCACTTGTTTACAACTGAAGCAGTAAAGTGATTGATGTAGGGTATCCATGTGTGATAATAGATTGATATAAGAGACTAAAGGTGCTTTCTGGAAGCTCCCATCACAAAATTAGTTTAGAATAAACATAACTGCTAACTAAAAAGATAATATGAAGAAGGTAATTATTCTTATCCTAATTATCTTCATTACATGACGAACAAAATATGCTTTTCATTTAACTGCAAGAACATTTAACACGTAACTAGCAAGCATCTTAAATTTGTGTCCTGCCTCTTCTGCACCCACATGGTTTCATGTAGAAGTTGCTTGACTGGTCAATCTTAAATTTACATGTTCTCAAGTTTCCATATTTCCTTCTTCACTAAATTTCCAATTGAAAACATCCTTTGTTTCTTTTTCCTCCTAAATTCATCATATGAATAGCTGTAAAAAATATAAACTCAGACTTTCGGACATTCTTATGCTTGCTCTTGATGCACTTTATGCTATATTCATTCTAGTGTTCCTTGTGAACCAGTTTACTCCCACGACATTGACTCTTGACTCAGGAGTCACAAGACCTACCCCACTTTTGAGTGAAGCTGATCTTCTGGGTTGTATGGATAAGGTGCGACTATTCAGTTTCAACTCTGATCCAGCCACCTGATTCTTGTTGGCAATTTCTGCAATCATTTTTTTTTGTTGAGTTTTTTTGGGCCTACCAAAGAATGATACAATGCTTTTTACTTCTATTTATATGTGCTTTGAAGGCTGGCATTGGTACGGATGCAACAATGCATGATCACATAAAAAAGTTGCTTGATCGATTCTATGCAACAAAGGACTCGAATACTCGTTTCTCACCAACAAATCTTGTAAGCACCTTTCTTATTCTTTTTCTTTTAGAAACAAATGAAGCTCTCAAAGATACATACAGTGTTTTCTTGCTCATTTCTGTTACTAAGTTTTAAAAAAAGAAAATAAAAATCTTGGGAAATAAATATAAGGGGCCTCTGCGGTCATCAACTGTTAAATTCTCTTGTGATTTTATAAATACTCTGCTTTTTGACCTTTAGTGATGCAATCAAGCTTTTGACCATTGTTAGATAGGTAGGGAAACTTTTTACTGCAAAATTGTGCTTCTACAAATTTTTCCATGTTTTCTGCCCTATTTGCATTTCACCAAGTTCTAAACTTTTCATTGATGATTATTTTGATGTGTTTTTAGGGTGAGGCATTAGTTATGGGATACGATGATATGGGGTAAGTAACTTCATTTCAAGTTTGATGGCAGTACTTAGAAATTCAGTTTATTCTTATTTAGTTGGCTGCTACGTATTTCAAAGCCAATCATATCTTGAAATCTGTCTACCCTGTTTCCTCTTGCATTTATTTGTTTCTGGACTGATTTACAAGTTCATCTATTTTGTAAAGCTTCACAGATTTGAGTTTGCTGATGAATATGGTTTGAGGTTAAGTAGGTTAAGAGTTTTTGAACTAGTTCAGGTTGCATGCATCTGGATGATGGATGTCGATCATTCTATAGTACACAGAACATCAGTGTTTACAAATGAACCCAATATAGGTATAGCTAATGATCAGAAATTCAGATTTATAAACTTATTGAACCTAAGGAAATGCACAGCTAACATGCCTTTTACTTTCCCTAATTGTAAAGGGCTTCTGTGAGTAGCATATCCTTTTAGTTACATATATTCTCTTCATTAAAAGACTTACGAAGCATAGACATGGTAGAATATTGCAGTCTGTGGATGCACCAAGGCAGTTTTCCTTTTCTTTTTGAACAGTTCAGTCATCCTAGTGCTTTTGAAGGTTTTGTTTTGCCTATTGAGAAGGGTACATGAAGCATTCTTAAACGTGCATAACATTTCTTGTGGACTTATATTTCCGTTTGGTTTTTCTTCCTTCAGAAATGTTTGAAGTTGCCAAATAGTTTTATATACATTTAGGTACGAACTTTGGAAGCCAAATCTTAGATCCATGATGGAATATGACATGAAAGAAGTCAGCATAGGCAATAAGAGAAAAGATGAAGTGCTGGCAACCTCCTTGCAGCAGATGAAAGCTTGCTTCTTAGATGTAAGTTGTCATATACTGGTTGTTTGTTTAGATTATTGATTGTGTTGGAGGTAAGTCTGGATACCCTTGAGATCTATCATGTATTCTATCATAACATGTATTCTACAATTCTTCCTGTTTTTATCTATCTTATTTTTTTCTTTGTTGATATCTCAAGCAGCTTTAAATTTTCTAATGAGGTGAAGGCACATGCAGAGTAAATTTCTTGACTGACAGAGAGTGCCAACTGTAGAAGGCTGTGATGAAATAAAACATTTTCTAACAGTCATTTTCTTCTTCTATTTGCCAGTTCAAGTATTGTCGATAGAATAAATCAACTCTATTTCTTAAGACATTAAATCAAGGTTCCATGTTTCTTTTCTTAGACAAAGTGAATGGGAGGTTCAATTTCTTGTTACCTTCCAATAACTTGATTAATTGAAGTCAGTTATGACTTTCTGGATAATTTCATAACAAATTGTGCGCCCTGACAAATAGCTTGAGTCTGATTTATATAAACTCCCATGACCTGTCCTCCTAGTATAAATTTTAAATTAACCTTGAACGTTTTCAGGCAAGAGTGAATAAAGAGAAGCTCTTAGAGGCTATGGCTGTTTTCTTTGAGAGGTAGATTATCATAGTCCAAGTGTTCCTGTCAGAGGTGATATGGTTACAATCATGACACTAATTACATGTACAGATCAAATAGAAACACGGGAGATGATGCACATGGTGCTGGAGAAGTGGTTAGGAGATGTGGACTCTGCCATGATTCTGACATGGTGCTGAAGCGAAATCGGGTGATGATCAAATTAAAATCTCATTTTTACTCTGGCTGATTTTCTTGTTTCTTGGCTTTTTTGTGTTGAATTATGAATGAGATCAATCCTTGGGAAGTATTTATTTCAATGGGAGTGCTGTCTCCCCACAGTCACTTTCCAAACATCATGATAATAAGGTGTTGCTTCATGTACTTGCTGTTCTTCACATCTTTGAAACTGCTTATTTTTCTTTGGGTGCTCCTCTTGATTAGTGAATGTGTTGAGCTTTATTTGAATGTTTAGACTCAAGTAATTGTGCTGTGTGTTTGTGTTTTTGAGCCGCGAATACATGCAGCATTCTTTTGGTGCATTTCATGTATATGCCACATTATCTTTCTCGCTGTAATCTGTCTTTATGTTATTGTCAGAGGAAGCCATATGATTTCCTTTTTTCTTATTTTGCTTTGCCTGTATGCTTCTTCACAACAGGATGGCAATTTCATGGTTGGATGTGTGGGTTTCCCACAGGTCAGTTGGCTTTTTTATGCTTCACACACACATAGCTATATAAATATATATATACATGTGTTTGTGAGAGACAAAAGTAATGTATTTATGTTTTACATATTATTTTCCATATGAAATTTGATCATTTAGATGTTGAAGGAAATTGAAAGTCTCAGATGCCTATAATTTCACTGTTGGAGGTTTGCCTTACTTGTGGACTCCTGGTTCTCATTAGTACCCTTGTTTGAGCCCAGTAAATCTTCTATTTATAGTTGTGTGTAACATGTATCTGGATTAAACATTTGATTGCAATCAGTGTTAAATGTATGCGCATTATGAATTATGCAGCTACCTGCTACTGCCAGATAGTAGCTTTAGGGATATTCTAATATATGATTTTTTTAAGGATATTACCCAGCTTTCCTCATCAAGTCCTAGTGGACCTCAGGTTCTTAGCCTGTTAAGGCATGTCTACCGACCACACTGCATTGAATTGCAATTTCTTGGTATTTTCAATTTAAAACCAAAACAAACTACCAAGGAATTGCAACTTAGTGCTGTCAAATGAATGTCACCTCAGTTCATGCTGTCTTACATTTGTTTTCTTTTTGTGAGGTATGTAGTTTTTGAAATCATGAACTGTAATAGAGACAAAGGATAAATTAATACTTTAATTTTCTTTTTAATTATTTATGATTGTTTATTACTGTAGCTTGCTGTCCAAGGAATAATATCCTAGAATTTCAAGGTGTCTGTATCCTAGACTATCTCGGTTTAGTATCCTAGAATATCTAGGTGTCTGTATCCTAGACTATCTAGGTTTTCATGTACTGAGCCTATAAAAGGTAGCACCCTTTGTGAATAAATCACGTTCTTCTCAATTCTCTACATGGTATCAAAGTAGGTTTGATCCCTTTCTCTCTCTTGCTATTCTTTTGGAAGAAACCCTAAATGTTTTCCTCTTCTTGCTGCAGCTTATTCTTCTTTCCCCTAAGTGACCTACTTCTTTTCTCTCTCGTGATCCCTCCTGTTTTTTTCTCTATTAGCAATGGCATTATCTTTCCTTCACAAGGCCTGATGTTGCCTTTGCTGTTAATAAATTGTCTCAGTTTATGCACAAGCCAACCATCCCGCATCTTGCTGCCCTGAAATGCATTCTTCACTACCTCAAGCGTACTTTTGATCATGGTATTGTTATTCGTCCTCACAAGGTGCCTAGTTTAGTCGCGTTTGCAGACTTTGATGGGGCTGGAGATCCTGACAACCTTCATTCCACCTCTGCCTAAGTTGTTTATTATGGCAATTTGCCAATTTCTTGGAGTTCCCGAAAGCAACGCACCATTTCTAAGTCTTCCACTGAAGCTTAGTATTGTTCCATATCCACTGCATCTTGTGAGCTTGACTGGCTCCAATCTCTTTTACGTGAACTTGGAGTCTCTCTTCCAGTGCCACCTACTCTCTATTGTGATAATCTTATCGCTACCTATGCTTGTGCCAATCCGGTCTTTCATTCTAAAGTGAAGCACATTGCTTTGGATTATCACTTTGTACGAGACAAAGTGACTAAAGGAAAATTGCTTGTTCATCACATTCCAATTGAGACTCAGGTCGTAGATGCTCTCACTAAGCCTCTTTCGTGGCCACACTTTGACGCACTTAAACTCAAAATTGGTGTTGTCACTAGCTCCACCATCTTGTGGGGGCGAAATAGAGACAAAGGATAAATTAATACTTTAATTTTCTTTTTAATTATTTATGATTGTTTATTACTGTAGCTTGCTGTCCAAGTAATAATATCCTAGAATATCAAGGTGTCTGTATCCTAGACTATCTAGGTTTTCATGTACTGTGCCTATAAAAGGCTGCACCCTTTGTGAATAAATCACGTTCTTCTCAATTCTCTGCAAACTGGAATTCTTAGATTATTGCTATACCTGTTTTCTGTTTTCCAGTGTAGAAATGCTGTCTGGCTTCCTGGATGTGTAATAGAAGCAACTGTGACTGACAATGTTTGCACCTCCTGCAATCCAGGTTGTGATTTTGATTCTAGTTCCACATGTTTAAGCTGATCAGTGATCATACAAATGGACTTGCAATTTTGACTTTCAGGTGCAAAATTGTGCCTTCAGTACCAAATTACCTTTGAATACTGTGGATTCCAAGGGATTAGTGCTTGTTCAAAATTTCCTCAGTCACTAAATCTATGGAAAATTTTCAAGTACTTTTCTGGCACGTTTGTATTGAATTGAAAATATGGCACATAATATTATTGAACTGGTGTTTGTAAGATAGAGGAATAACCTTCGACTGCCATGTTTCAAATTTATAGTGTTCTCTTATATTTATTGTTTATGTAGCAACATTCCTTTGCTTATGACAGGTCCTGTTTACTTGATCCAATTCAAGTTTCGTCAACTTGAAATACCACCAGGCTTCAGCTCAAACCATCTTGGTAAGTGTTCATTTATCAATAGCCAGAAGCCTTCCAGATCTGTCCTTCAATCTTATCTTTTCATTTTCATGCATTTCCGGTCCCCATCATCTACTAATGTGTACTTCTTGCCTGTTTCAGGCACTAGTAGTTATCATGTGTTTGCTTCCTGAAATTTTTATGTTGTTGGACACCATGAATATTCTTCTTGTAAGCTGTATTGCAAAATTTGCAGTTGCACTCGTAGCTGAGTGCTACTCACTTTTATTGCAGGTTGTATTGGAGGTTGTGATGATACCCTTAGACAATTGATAGAGATCTGTGGAACTGGTTCACGCATGTCAGGTTAGTCTGTATTTATGAATCATTTGCCAACTCAGGAGATGAACTTCAGAACATCACAAGAGAACTACAACTACTATTCAATGATACTGATTGTAAATGTGCGAATTTTCAATTTCATCAGTTATAGGAAAATATTGTTTCTTTTATAAATTTATTCAATGTAATTAAGTGTTCACGTTTCATGATAACTGTAGTAGGAAATTGAGCATGGTCTTTTTCATTCATGTTATCACTCAGTGTTTTCCCTTCCTCTCAATGGTCTTAGTTCAGTAAGTATCTTTCACTTGGCTCCAAAAACACTGGTCATCAGTACTGAAACCTGCTTGTCTCCACATATACAAACATCTTACTTTCTCATGTTCATCCAGTTAATTGAGAGGTCACTGGTCATCTTTTTTCTTCATTGTAAAGCAGCATTTGCTTCACTGCTTTGTAGTAGATAGTTGGCATTCCTGGAGAGGTTTGGAGTGCCTGCCAAATATGGATTTGTTTAATATTGTTAAAGGGTTTAGGAAAATAAAGGAAGGAGAAAATCAGAGTTCACGTGGAGTTGGCAGTTTAATGTGGCAAGTTCATGTTTGAGTCATATGGTTCTAATATTTGCCAGTTTCTAGTTAAATTGCTTGCATCATTATAGACTTCATCAGCTCAAACCATGTTGATTTGTGCAGACTTGTTATACTGATAGTTTCAATAGCAAAAAGAATAACATAAGAGTGGTTACCAAATGCTATGATATGAAAGACGATATTTTCTTTTTAAATACAGTTTCTTTAGTTGTGAACTATCATTTGCTTTTTATTTACTAGTAAACAGGAGAATTTCTAATAATTGAAGACCTGATATCTTGTTCAGCACGAGGACGAGCACCCACTTCAACATCTAGCGTTGGCCAAAGAAGAAACAATAGAAACTTTACTTGTGTATACTGTCGGCAAAATGGACATTCTTCAAGTGATTGTCCTTCACAGACAAGTTCTCGAAATTCACGAACAAGTGCAGCCCCACAAAATGGTATATAAAGTCAGCTAGTCTTCATTTATATGATTCTATTTTTGTTAAGAGGTTGATTAACTATTGTACACCATCGACTAGTTCTTCTGCTATCTCCAATTTTATCGGCTTCTCTTGAAAGCATATAATCTCCTGTTAAGGGGGACTGGGGCCTTGGGTTTTTTTTTTTGGGGGGGGGGGGGGGGGGGGGGGTGAGAGGGAGAATTTTATCACCTTTCTTATTAATTTTTTTCTCACCAAGAGAATACAAGTTCTTAGGTAAGTCGGTCATTGTAATGATTATTCTTTGAAGTAAATCATTCAGTGGCAATCTTCATTGCAAGTCGAATAAAGTCTCTTCAAGTTTCAGTGAACTATCAATAATGCTTTCGCAATCTGTTATCATCGCAATCCTATCAGCTTCACATTATGAGACAAACCCTGCAAGAAAAATTTGTAAATTCTATTTTCACACTCCAGTTATTCCGCCCTTTTCTCTGAACTTATGCTTTTCTTGCTTGGTTATATTGTGATTATTTGAAGCATGTAGTACTTCCTCAAGAGTGTCTATGCTCTACGATGGAAGTTGTGCATAAAATCATTACCAAAATTGGTTTGTACGTGCTGACTTTTCTAATACTACTAGGGCACCAGATGATGACAGCTTACTGAATTTGTGTGCAGGAGAATCTTCTGTACCTTGCAGCACGTGTGGAATGCCATGCACTTTACGAACTGCAAATACTGCAAATAACAGGGGAAGGAAATTCTACAAATGCCAATCACAAGAATGCAATTTCTTTGTGTATGTACCTGACCTGGACATATACTTTCATGGACTTCTTTCTCAAACTTCAACCCAGACCCTTAGAAATACTATCATCCTAAGCTGCATGTTTCTTTGGTCTTACATAGTGCATTTTAATTCAGCTTTTTGCTTAACATAGATGGAAGACTATCAAAAGATTTTATCATTTATGGCTTTTTCACAGTATCCTGGATGAGCTTAACTGAGGCTACTTTGAGACATCAACTTCTGATGCATTTTGAAAACTTTTGAAAAACTGTATGGCGCTGTAGTGGTGCGTGTTTTAATCTATTTTACGTGATTCAGATGGGAGGACAGCCTCAACAATGGTGCTGGAGGAAGAAGTGTTCCTCGAACTAATGCCAATAACCCTGAGTCCGGTACTGCCAGAAGAGCTGGCCGTGGCAGAGGGAGGCATAACGCAGCAGCAGATACGACTTTTGTGTCCGCAACTGGTGATCCCGTATCTGGTAGGAGGTGTTATGCTTGCGGCGACCCATCACACTTTGCAAATGCCTGCCCGAACCGTGGCACATAAAAAGCAGGTTTGCCCAAAATGCCTTTTCACTAGTTTATGTTCTTCAATATTACTTCATCCATCTGTACGTATATAGACTTCAGTGAGAAACCTAGGAATAGTAAATTTCCAAAGACAGTTATGTAAGACAGTGTTCCAGACTGTTGCACCAATCTTGACAACCTCTAGGACTTCAGAACATATGGATGTTAATATTCTTGCTAAATGAAGCTTCCAGTTGAGAAGCAAAGTTTTCAAGTTAGTGGCTATTTTCTATTCTTTGTTCGAGTTTTTGGGCTTTCCTTCTTTCAATAGAATATTGTTGCGGGCTGGGCCAACCAACATTTTGCGTAGTAAAATGAAACCTAACTCATGACTAACAGTATTGCACGGCATTTTACGAGTTAAATTTATTTTAATTTAAGTTAAATAGCTTATTTTTACTTTTATATTTTTTTTTTTCTGAAATTAATTTTATTTGAAAGTCAATACTATGTAGATATAATAATCCATTTGAAAATAATTTTTTATAATATTGTTAAATGTTTATAAATTTTTCTTTTTTAATATCTTGAACTAAAAAAATTCATAAAAATTTAGTAAGATTATAAAAATTGTATTTTTAATGAATTATTATAGTTACATATTATTGACTTTTAATTAAAATTAGTTCTAAAAAAATATAAATATAAAAAAATAAGTCATTTTAAAATCAATTAATTTAAGTTAAAATAAACTGGGTAATAGAAATATAAGTTGTAAGGTCATATTCTTTAGGCCCACTAATCATATTTTACTGCCTTTTTAAGTCGAAAAATCGTGTCTTCTTAAACTTTAAAGCCTACGAACCGAAGCTACTGCAATGAGCCTTCCATCATTAGGGAACTGGGTTTTTCCCCTAATTGCCAAACTTCCATATAAAACTTGTTCATACCTTTTGTATTCTATATAGTAGTGGTTTGTTAATGCATCGCATTCGGCTTGTTTAAAGAATAGAATGGTCAAGTCAAGTCAGGTTTTGAATCGGAGGATGGTGATAAGAGAAACGGAATATGACTTGGGTTGCACATGTGATCATGACATGATGGACGTTGCCTGCTATTTCATGGTTGAAAGATCCACCGTCCACAAGGCACATGCCAAAACCACGTGTAATTATATTTCGTCCACATTAATTGCATCTGTGACCTCTAATTTTTTATTATTATCTTATTTTAGACTCTAACTTTAAAATCTTATATGAGAGATAATCAATTTTAATTTTTTTATTTTATTTTAAACCTTTCAATGACAAAAAGTGTTAAAAATACTAAAACTAGCCATGTGGAATACTAGTTTGGGGCGATTAATCATGTGGCACAATGAGTGAAGCCTAGCAATGACATGGAAAATGAAGAATAAAAGAATAAAAGAATTTGAAACCATTCCCTAGCCTTGCCTGACGCTTTCTCTACCGTTGCCAGCAGTCTTCAACAAAAGCGCCGACATTGATTGCCTGGGTCTATGGAATCAACACTCTACCACTACTCCAAAGTTGATCCAAAGTAGGAGAAATAAAAGATTCCGATGAAATCTCTGATTGCAAATGACGAAAGAGATTGTGAAATGAGAGAGAGAGAGAGAGAGAGAGAAACACATACAAGAGCCTAAAACACAACCTTTAAGGTTGAGGAGTTATTTTTGTTTTACATTCTATGCAAGTCATTCCATTGGCATTATATAAGCTAAAAGCACCATTGGTCCCAAAATTTTAATTTCTATTACAAATCGGCCCCTAACCTTCATATTTTTGCAAATGGTCCCATACCTTTTAATTTATGGGAAACTTACCAAAACCCCCTTAGATATATCCTAACCTAGATTTATGTCATTGCTATTTCAAATACCCACATCTACCCCAATGAAAATTTTCGTTAATCACCGTTATGAAAGGAAAAAAAAGAAAAGGAAAATAGCTACTTTTGCCCTCCTAGCTTTCTTTTCTAGAACTTTTATCCCACCAGCTTGTACATCTAACAATTATGCTCCTCTCTCTCTCCCACCCTTCCCTGCCATGGAAACCCCCCCGCATCCTCATCCTCCTACCTCCATCGGAGGGTTCCTCCGCCCTACTGGAGCAGGGAGGAGACCGTCGTCCTCATCCAAGCCTACTAAGACAAGTGCTTCGCTCTTGGCAGCGGGAATCTCCGGGCCACCGATTGGGACGCTGTTGCCCTCATCCTCTGGCTCTGATTCACCACCTTCTTCTCCTCCACTGAAGTCGACATCTTCGCCACCACTAGCGCACCACCATCTACCTTCCCTGGCACTCTCCCTTCTGGCGTCGAGGAGATCGAGTGACGATGCAAGTGGATGTCGAGGAAGATCAGGCGGCTGTTTGAGCAACGAATGCCAGTGACCAAAACTGACGGTGATTCACCACTTCTAGAGCTCTTCGACGGAGCGATAATGTGGGAGCCAAGGAAATTCACCCTCATCATTGCTCCGATTCGTCTTTGTTTCGCCGATTCGTCAAAAGGGAAGGAGATTCATGGATGTCGATTCATCGATAGAAGTGGGTGATTGATGTCAAATCACGCCGATTTTCTTGCATGGAGATGGTCGAGTTGCTGCTACGGACGACGAAGTTGAGGGTGGAGAAAGTGGCAAGGATGATTGCGGCAATGGTAGCGGGCGCAGGTGAGGGATGGAAGAAGACGGGGCCTGGTTTGTTAGATGCAGAAGTTGGTGGGGCAAAACTTTTAGGAAAGAAAATTTAGGAGCAAAAGTAGGTATTTTTTATTTTGTCATAACTGTAGATGATGAAATTAATTTTCAAGGGATAGGCAAGTATTTGAAATAGAAATGATACAAATGTAGGTTAGCCTAAACCTCAGGGAGGTGCAAGTATCTTTCCCAACCCTAAATCCTAAACCTTAACCTTTATTGAAACTTTAACATTTATCATAAACCTAAATCCTAATATTAATTATAAGCCCTCAATTTTAACCCTAAACTTTAACTTTGAAGTCTAGATCCTAAACCTTAACACTTAATTTTATTCCTATCTCTTATCCTAAACCATAATAATTAATTATAACCTTTACACTAAGATTTAGTTTTCCTCTTTTATTTCCTTTCATATTTAATAAGTTTCGTATTTGAGGGCTTTCATATTTAATTAGTTTTCTTTTTTAGGAACATCTATATTTCGTAAGTCTCATATTTAAATACTTCCATTTTTAATAAGTTCCATATTTGAGTTCTTTTAAAATAAGTAACTTCTATATTTAAAAAGATTGACAATCTTTGTAGGTAATTGTCAAATTACAACATTGGTACCTAAGCTTTTAATTATAGTGTAATAAGGTATCTAAATTTTAAAAATTTTCATCTCAGTCACCATAATAATTACAACATGAGTCCCTAAATTTTTTAAATCTTTTCATTTTCACCTAAATTTTTAAAATTTTATAGTTTAGTCACTAATATAGTAATAGTGTACTAGAGTTATATTTCGTAGCGATATCACAGCAAAAGTTTGATATCATAGTAAAATTTTTGGAATATTATTAAGAAATATTTTATGATTTTTTAATCTAACAAAAGAAAAATTAACGTGAATTAATTGCACAAAAAATCAAATTGTTTAATTTAAATTTTAACAAAAAGTGAAAAACAAAAAAGAATTGATTAAGTGATTTCAGTATATACACCAATAACATAAACAAACCCGACTGGTCAACCTGAGTTTGGTCTAAAACTCAACATGAAATTATCCAATATTGAAATTGACCCAATTTGTATTGAACCCGAACCCAAATAAACCTGAGCTAACCCAGCCCAAAATCAACCTGAACCTAAATGACCTGGTCTGAACTCAAATTCATGCCAACCCGATCAAACTCAAATCTGAATAATCTGACCAAAACTTGACTTGACCTACCCAATTGTCTACCCTAAACAAAACAACAAATTATTATTAAGAGAATAACAAATTCTTATGAACAAAATAACAAAAAGTTAACTAGACCTAATAACAATGGCAATAAGATAGGAAAGATGAGAAAACAACAATAAAGCTTGTGAAACTTTCACGAAACCTGAAGAAGTAGAAATGGACCACATCTAATAATAACATTGAGAGAATAGCAAGGATAAAGAGATGATGATGATGAAGTTGGTGAAGACAATAATGAAGCTAGAGATGCAAATTGAACTAAATTTAATAACAATGATGAAGGGATGCCGAAAATAAGGAGATGGTAAGGAAGCTGGAGAAGTAGAAATAGACCGGATATAATAACAATGACAAGAGGAGATAGTAATGAAGTCGGAGAAACAAAAATGGTCCACATTTGATAGAAATGACAAGAGACTGACGAAGAGGAGAAGAAGAAGGAAATAATAATGAATCTGGAAAAGATTGGTGAAAATGGTGAGGAGGAGGAGTGGGAGGAAAGCTTAGATCTAAAATTAGGAAGGTGTCATGTACCAAGCAAAGGAAGAAAGAAGAGAAGAAAAAAATAAGGGGTGAAAGAAGAGGGAAACAAAACATTTATAATAGATGAAAAAATCATAAATAATGAAAATATAAAGGGGGAAAGGTCAAAAAGGTCTTACAACTTTAACAACTTTTTTAAGTAAGTCCTATATTTTTCACAACTTTCTATTTGAGTCCTATATCTTAAAAAATGTTATCTCTATTAGTCTTATAGCTGGAAAACTTGACATAAATTCCATGTGGTAGATAATGAACATTAAACACAAGGGGAAAAAAATCAAAATTAAACATTTAATTGTGTAAATTTTCTAATTAAGTTACCATATTCTTATTTTTTTTGTAACTCACTCCAAAAATCCTAAATATTCTCTTCTGGTGCTGTTGTTCTTTAAGCACAAATCCACTACATTTTTTCTTTTCTTTCTTCCTCGAGAATGAAGAACAAAGAACAATTTTCATATTTTCTAATTGAAAAATACAGAATTTTAAGTGATAATATTAGTTATGATTCAAAAATTAAAAATATACAAAGCTTCTGGAAATGGAGAATTCCCAACAGGAAGCATAATAAAAACTTTTAGCCAAGCAACCGCCAGATCATATTCCTGTGAGAAAGTTAAAGCTGAATGATCTCAATCCTAATCCAGATGTCGATAGCTTGCTTATGCTGCTACACAATATTAATCTTCCTATTTATCTATATATTCATTAGTTTATAAATCCATTTTTCTGTTATCAGAGAATTCATCATCATTACATTATTATTGTTGATAAAAATATCCTTTCTGTAGTATACTTATAGTTCACTTTGTAAAGTTTTTTAGTTTATCCTTTCAAGCTTCTATAAAAGCATGGAGAATTAACATGAAAAAGATTGTCTCATCTTATCATGGAATCCATAAAGTATTATGAAATATTACAAAATTGGCTGTGAAATATTAAGTAATGAGCTATTTAATACACTATTATTAATTAATATTTTTAATTTTCACTTGCCTTGTACATCAATTGAAATTCTATAAGTTAATAAGCTCAAAAAATATTTTTTAAAAAATATTATTTTTGAGTTGGATAAATCATAAATAATTAATTACTTTCTAAAATAATTTTTTCAAGTGATTGTTAAGTAGGTAAAATGTTAGTTTTTAAATGGCTCAAGTACCGTAATATCGCTATTCTCATGGTATATTCTATTGATGTTATGACAATCAATGGGCTCAAAACATATAAAATATAATAGTTTATTTAGGAAAAAGAGAAAAGAAGAAGAAGAAGAAGAAGAAGAATAGACGGTTTATTTTAAACATTTCATGAAAACTTCAGGCACAAAAGTAATAATCCAACATGTACATTTAAATTAAAGTTACACAGTTTTAGATTTCTTTTGAATCCAATGGTGAATTGTGAGAAAATAGAGGTATAGTGATTTAATTAGAATAGTTACAAAGTTATATGACTAATTTTGATATTTTTTCATTATTTTTAACATATGTTATCTATCACGTACGATTTCCATTAAATTTTCCGGTTATAGGTATAATGGAGATCACGTTTTATAGGATTTACTTTAAAAAGTTACAAAAGTTATAGGATTTTTTTTCCTTTTCCCAAATATAAGGGTATAACATATGTATTAGATGCAAGTTAACATCAACCAAACAACAAAGCACGAAAGAAGAAACTAGTGGTTGGTGTTTCTAAGGTAGCACAACAGACCCAAGTCCCCAAACATCTACGCTGAGCTACCAACCCAAATCCCCGTGATATTAACTAATGAAACACTAGACACATGTTGATCCTTAATTTTCTTTTGGTTGATTCCCACACGCATATGTTGATAAATAGATTATAAACTACTGTTGAGTACTGCCTTTTTCCTTTATAAAAAGGTGAATTGACTGGCAATTTTACAATTATGGATCATTACAGTAATTTTTTTATATAAAATTGTAATATAAGAGATGAATCATGAGCTTTGGTTATCCAATAATCACGAAATTTTGGCTACCCAGATTTATCATTTTTTGTATGTAGAAAGAAGTTTTCTACAGGGAAATTGTGTGTAGAGAATCAAAATAGCTATTGTTGTATAGTCTGAATTACAAACTTGGAACACGAAAGCCAGCCGAAGGGAAAAAGGGGAATATTAATTATTAAATCAAACAATTATGAAACAACACGTTCGCAAGCACGCTCACAGGCTGCACGGCGAAATTTTATACACGTCATTTTGTACAAATACGAACCGTCCAACTTAAACAATTGTCCAAAATCCACTCAAAGGTACGATAAGAACTGTTTCGTCCCACAATAGCTGTTCATATCGTTTTCAAACGAGGGGGAAAATAAAACTATGATAAGCAAAAAAGAAAACATTTCTCCTATACGTCAATTGTTGTATTTATTTAAAAAATAAGCAATCCCCTGGGAGGTGCTCTTATCACTTGAAAGTTATGTGAATGGTCAACTTCAGTTCAGTGTTCTTATACACATGTTGGTTCCATTTTGTTCCTTAATATTGCAATTTTAATATAGTTTTGGAGATTTAAAGTCAATAAAATTGATTCGGAAACACAATAGCTTTTCCAAGAAAATAGTCTTTTTAACCTTGTTGATGACTCATTCGAAAGTGCAATACTTCAAACAAAAAAACAAATATTGGCAATGGCGGAACCAGGATTTTTGGTTTGGGGGGGCAAGCCCGGAGGAGAGTCGGCGGAGCCCGGAGGAGAGAGACAACGTCGCGGTTAGGTAAAGCTGTAAATTAAGACTAATTCACACCAATTCAAAGATCAAGGAGCAAATCGTACGAGTTGGAAACGTTTGAGGACTAATAGTGCATTTAGGCCATGTTAGAATATCCCTTAATGTAGAGGGAATAACTACTCACTGGGTCCCTAATTTCTTCAGAGCCTACCTTATTGCCCCCCCATCTTTATATTGCCCCCATCACCGTTTGGCATTAGCAGTTGCTTAAAGCTAAAGGGACAACCACCAATTTGGTCCCTAATTTATTAAGCGCATGCCACATTGTCCCCCATCTTTATATTCTTCCATATTTTTCGGGGGGGCAGGAATACTTATCTAATCCCCAACTTCTCTCGATATAAGCAATTTAGTACCCTATATATCAGAACTTTCAAAATTTTCGGGGGGCAGCAGCCCCCCCTGCCCCTTAATAGTTCCGCCACTGAATATTGGTATACCGATTATTATCCAAGTAAAAGGTAAAAACAACCAAAGCTTATATGCTTTTATTTAGAGGCTAAAAAGTTCGAAGTTTTTTTTTTTTTTAGGAAACTATACAATAAACCAAAGTGTGATAGTACTTATTTTCCTTTCAATGGGGAGATTCATAGCAGATCTTTAGAACTGTGGATAAAGAGGGGAAAAAAGAAAAAAGAAAAAAAAATAGTTCAAAGATGGATTCTCCAAGACGTGGGACACAAGGAAATGCAAAGAAATAAAAAAGCAGACATAAAAGAGACGCCTTTAGCCGCACGCAAGGGTCCCAGCAATTTCCATGCTGCCCTACCTTTTGGGGTTGCCTTGGAGTTAGGCTTGGCATGCTACCTTGCTTATTCTTCTCCGCCAGGCGCTCTCTCAGTTCTCAACACTGAAATAAGTGGTACACACAATTTTACATACTTATGAAATAAGTTGTTATAAATACTTAGGCCATATTTGGCCAATTAAAAAAAATTTAATACACCTATAGAGGTAAATATTCATAGCTAAAAGCCTAAAACCCACTGGGGTCTCGAAACTTCTTTTGTTGCAATATCTGGGTCTATGATACCTCTTAATTATTCTATCAAAGGCTAGTTCTAATATCATGTTTCAATTTTAGTTATATCGAAGCATTGCTTGTGTGTTATGTGATTAATGTGACAGAAGAACCAACATACGAGAAGATAGCTATGAAAAATTAATAAGATACTTAGAAAATACAAGTCTGGGCTAAGTTGTTTCAACTTAAGTTAATTAAATTTAAAATGATTTATTTTGAGTTTTATATTTTTTATATGAATTAATTTTATGTAAAAGTTAATATTATTTTGATGTAATAATCTTATTGATTGTAAAATTTTTATGATATTAAAAAAATTATTAATTTTTCTTGTTGTAGGCATTAAAAAAGAAAAATTCATAAAAATATAGTAACATGGTAAAATTTTTATCTTGAATGAATTATTACACATACATAATTTTGGTTTTAAAATGAAATTAATTTCAAGTAAAAAAAATTGTAATAGTAAAAATAAGTCATTTTAGATTAGGTTAATTTAAGTTGAAACTAATTGGCTGCAACATAAAAATGCAAACTACACTGTTGTAAGGTCTATCTCAATATTCATATTTACCACAAGTTGGAGCCAGGGTACCATCTTAGTAGGGCAATTAAAACTAATTTCACATATTTTATAATGAATATATAAGTTCGTCATCTAAAACTTTATATTGTCATGGTGATTATTTTCTAAAAAATATATTATTTACATAGATTTCCCAAAAATTCATGATACCACTGAATTGTGATGTCTCTGCCCCTGATTTACCAATGAAAGTGACGGTTAGAATAAATCAACCAGTTGCTTGTAGATAAATGACATAAATTTCCAATCCTTAGGGCCCGAAAGGGAACTTTTTATTTGTTAATCCATTGTAGGGTCTCTAACCAAGGCGAATGAATAGAAGGTTAAAATCGAGTCAAAAGGAGTGGCCTCTATGATCTTTCTGCGTTGCTCGAATCTTTTTCTTAGGAATATATTTTGTGCCCTTGATTCTTTTGGTCCAAGAAGACCCTTGATTTTGCCCCTTGATGATTACCTTCCTTTTATACAGAAAATCTTTTAAAGTGTTACTAAATCGATCGCATCAAATTGCCTCTTGCTTTTTGTTGGAAAGTTATTAATGCATGTATTAATATATTGATCACTATCATCGCTGTCATAATTTGACAGCATTTATCATTATTCAAAGGCCTAAATATATAAATACCCCCTGAGCTTATCTAACTTGAGCGAGTTAGTCTAAAACTCGGTATTCAATTAAAGTTAGTCTCTCAACTTTGTAAAACTTAGTGGGTTAGCTCATTGCATACTACTGTTAGCTGATTTAGTTGTGGGATACTAGTGTGGCATTGGCAAATGGCTCCTAAACTTGACGTGGCTGTGGTTGTAGATAGTGAGATGATTGTGAGTGCTTATGCAATGTTTAATCTGGGAAGAAATGGAATATTGGCTATTGTAAGACTCTAAATTGTGAAAGTTATATATTAAAATTACATAATATTTTACATATTAAAATATGTAATTTAAAATATTTACCTATGTACGAATGATTTGAAAACTTCATTGTTTTTGAGAAAACAACTACTTCAGATACTAAAGTAATTTACTGCAATAAGTATATAGGTAAGTTTTTTAGGGTCCATAATGTTTAATTCATGAGGATATCTAATCTATTCAAGATGAAACACAAAAAAAAAAAAAAATAGATGCATAGTGTCCCATGAAAATTATCTCAAATATAAATTTCAATTTATCTGCGTTTTAACTTTGATAGAATATACTATTAGAATAGATATTTAACACTAGAAAAATTAATCTCTTTCAATATCCATGAATTATGTGAGCTAAATTTCATCATAAACTTTTAATTATTCTCACTAGGTGCAATTCATTACCACAACCAAAAGTTTTTATACAATAAGTGCAAATATTATGCATAACAACTATTTCATATATAGGAAAAATTGATCATGTAAAATTTTTTTAATTGAAAAAAAATTATTTCCTGGTCCAACTTTCTTAGAGACAAATTACTAGGCATAGACACAATTATTTTAAGTTAATAGATTTCATCCAACAGAGACAAATATAGAATATTTTTAACTTGTATAACATATAGTACTATTTCTCTTTCTCTCCAACACTATCCAAGCAAATAATAATCACCTCACTCATGGCCCACAACCATACCAACCAATAGCACTATATAATAGACTAACTTGCTAAGTTTTGCAAAGTTGAGAGATAACTTTAATAGAGTACTGAGTTTTGGACTAACTCATATGATTAATTAAGTTTAGGGGTCATTGGTATATTTAGGCCTTATTCAAACCGATGTGTCCCCCCCCCCCCCCCCCCCCCCCTATTAAGCACGTAAAAGCTGTTTCTATCCATCATTTATTTTCTGCCAATTTTATGCCAACCCCTTGAAAATCTACAGTTTTTTCTCTGTTTTTTTACACTGTTGAACAACAACTTCTGAAATTCTATGTAAAATTATGATTTTAAATATTTATAATTATCTATCACTAACTTTAATATGTTTTTTAACAATTAATGATATTTTTAGTTAACAATTTTTCCCTTGTACAAATGTAAAATTGAAAAATTTAAATGTCAACTAGCTGCAAAAAAAAAAAATACTAGATAACTTAAAATAAATTTAATATAATTAATAGATAGTTGAATTAGTATGTCAAAAGTTGCGTTGAACAGTGTAAACAAATAGGGAAAGATGTAGTTTTCTAAACATTAGGGCTGTAATTATAATAGCAACCAAAATTCAGTGGATAACTGTAATATACTCTTTTTTTTTTCTTTTCTTTTCTTTTCTATAGTTGCATAATGGCAAAAATTATTAAAAAATCACTTATGTTTTAACATGGCCCAAATCAGCCACTTATGCTTTTTGCGACTCAAATAAACCATCGACGCTATGTAAATGGATGAATAAACTACTAATATTATTTAAATAGCCCAATTCACCCGGACACTTTAAAATCCAATGAAAAATTACAAAACTTTCCACCATCTTTCTTATTTTTGGCAAAATTGATACTTTTAGTTTCAAATAGTTCAAATACGCTACTTTTATTGTCATAGTGAGAAATATGTTAATATTTTAACCAATGGTGGATCATTAATCTGTTAGTATTTTAATCAATTGTGGATCATTCTCTCTTTCTTTCTCTTTCTCTCTCTCTCTCACTCTCTCTCTCTCTCTCTAGAGTCCAGAGTTGATATCTGAAACTTCATTATCGACCTGTCTCTATATCATTGAATACATCATATTTCCTATCAATAATAGTACAAGATATCAATGAATGAAAAGACAGACTCAAAGCTAAAATTGTTTCTATAAGCAATGATGGTGGCCGAGTATTATAACTTTTGTCTCATTTTGGTAAAAAAAATGAATTTATTAAGTATCATTTAAATAGAATATTTCATATTTTAATAGACTATAAAATAATGAAATGAACCACTATTTTTATCAAATTTCTCTATAAAAAAAATAAAATAAGCCTTTAATATTTTCAATTTTATCCACAAAATGCTAACCTAGTCTCCATGAAAGGTAGAACAAAATATTAAATTTAACAGAGAATGAGTATTTGATTTATTTAAAAATATTAGTAGTTTATTCGGCAAAAAAACAAACATAAGTGGCTTAATCGAGTCAACAAAAACAATTTAGTGGTTAATTCATTATTTTTTTTACCTTAGAACAAACGGAATATCTTATTAGAAAATGAAATATTCCAATAAATTATAATCAAGTGACTGATTTAAACTGACTCAGTAACTTTAGTGGTTTATTTGATAAAAAAAAATATTAGTGGCCGAATCTGGTTAAATGAAAATGTGAGTGGTTAATTTGTCATTTTTGCCGTTCCTAATTTGCCAACCTGTCATTTCATGCCATCATCTCTTAACTTGTCCTTTCATGCCATCATCTCTTAATTATAAAATAAGTAATGTTCTCGACATGCTAACAAAATAGTGATGTTGATGGGGTTTTTTTGTTACTTGTATTTTTTATAGTCTATAATTACCCTCTCCATCTTGAAAAAATGTGAAATTTAAGAAAATTTTATTTTTAATAAGAAAGGAAACAAATAATTTATTTTTTAAATAAGGATCAGATTTCAGGTACTACAAAACAGATAAAGTAACTTTTAGCCGTACACTTACTCTTACACTTATATCTTATGAAGAGAGAAAGAAAAAAAAGAAGAAAAAATGGAGGCAATTCATTAATTGTTACAGACCATTCAACAAATGAACCTACCTCATGAGATTTTATGAAAATTACTATCCATTCAGTTTTAACCTAAATTATTTTAGTTAAAAATGATTTATTTTTATATTTACATATTTTATTATTTGAAATCAATTCCATTTGAAAATCTATATTATTTAAGTGTAACAATCCAAATAAAATAAAATTTTTATAAAAGATATTAATTTTTTATATATTTTTCCTTTTTAATGCCTACTAGAAAAAATCATAAAAATTTTACTGTACACCTATATAATATTGAATTTTAAATAAAAATGATTTCAGATAAAAAATGAAAAAATAAAAACAAGTTATTTACTTTCAATGGAGTATACATTGTCCCCGCAGGAATTTGCAAGGCTACTCTTTCGACATTGTAGTGCCATTGTGCAGGCAAACTCAGGGAGGCAAAATGTTAGTGTAAGAAAACTTGCAGGGAAAGCAGATCAAGCGCTCAAACTTCAGGGAAAATGGTGTCAGTTTCAACAAATTACTCAACCCTGTTGAGAACTATTGGTTCAACCGACGAGCAATTTGAAAATATGCCAACTTCCAGTTGGACCTGAAAAAAAAAAAACGAAATAATCCAACCGGACCAAAAAGCCAAACGTATTCTTCACTTTGGAACTAATAGTATATTTCATAAATTGGGTAAATTTTGTGAACAACTTATAACGTCTAAATGTTATTTTATTTTAGTCTATAATCTATTGACATTATCCTCTAGTCTAAAGCTAGTAAACCATCCTGTTGCAGTCCTTTACCGGGTAAAATTCATAACTATAGTTAATTGTTTGATATCATTTCTTTTTGTAAAAGATGCTTCATTTCAATCAATAGCAAGCCAAATGACATTTTATAATCTTACAATAGCATAAGTCTATAAGGACACAATAAGAATATAAAATGAGTTACTAAAAAACTACTCATTTCTGTAATACTGAATGAAAGGAAGAGAACCAAATCGAGCTAAACCTTTCATGTAAATTAAAATAAATCTGAAATAAATAACAACAAAATAACTAGAACAAAGTTCAATTAGAGTATTGCTAAATAGTCAAAACAAATAATAGACGATTAGGCCAGATAAAAGATGGATAAAATCCTAATTGTTGATCTGCCAACATAAAATTTAATATAATGAATAGATAAAAAAATTTGACATCATCAGTGAATCCATTATTCGAGAATTTATCATCATTGATTTCGGCCATTTTTTAGCATTTGCCATCTGCCTGACCCACTAACACAAAAAATGGATCGCCCAAATATGTCCACCATAGAGCATTAGAAGAATCAGATGATGCTCTTACTAATGGTGATAAACGAGTTTTTGTGAGGGATAAAAAGGAATAAATAGTTAAAAAAAAAAAAAGACAAGAAGTAGTTGATTGGGTGAAAGAAAAATAATAAATCAATCGGTCAGGCTTAGATGGAAATTCAAATCCAACCATATACGCGGATGAAGAGAGAAAGAAGACGATGTAAAGAAAATTGGAAAAGTGAAACGGGTGCTAGGTTGAAAGTAAGGGTGAAAATAGGCCTAGTGCTGAGCCAGAGTCTACTGGGCTCAAACTCGGCCCTTTTGTTATTTGGTATTACCCGAGCTTGAGCTCAGCTCAAGGCAGGCTTGAGCTTGGCCTGAAAGCTTACTGGGCTTGAATGACACATATAAATTTTTAATACCATAATTACAATTTAGATGAAATATGGGGACTAAATTTGTAATTTTCTATATAGATAACAAGAGAATATAAAATTGGGGAACATATCCCAAACTTTCTAATTAGTTACTATTCTATCATGATTTTGTGAACTTCATAACTAAGCCATTATCTTCCTCACTTCGGTTACAGAGCCACCATAGTCCATCATTTGCAAGCTAATACATCGATTTTTGGGCCACTGTAGTCCAACTCATTAGGGATTCAAGCACACAACCAGATAAATCATGAAATCAGTATGAGTGTGAAATCCATATTTGCAATCGGGTGCCCTGGGTCTTTGACGATTGAATGAACTTGTTGGGCAGAAGGTGATCGGATGATCCCATCAGGCAAGTTAAGTCCTGGGTCTCCAACATCCAGCATCTGCTTGGTGCATCAACCATTGACCATCGTTGGCTAAGCTTGGGCCATTTTGATTTGGACTGCTGCTAAACCTTGGGGTATCAGGTAACCAGGCTGGAGGCATTGCCGTCAGGTAAGCAAGGCTGGTTCTTAGTTGGCGGTGATCATCATCGATTAGTGGTGGCTGACTGAGGGTTGGGTGTGGGATGAAGCGACAAAGGGATATATGGCTTGGTGGGAAATGGTCCAAAGGGATAAAAGATAAGGCCCATTAAGTCCTCAAGCTTATGGGGCTGAGTTTCATGAGGCTTGACCTCTCCCCTAAATTAGTTCGAGCCCATTTTTTGGCTTGAGCTCGAGCTTAAGCTTGAATATGCCTGACTCAAAAAGTCCCAACTCAAGCTTGAACTCGAGTTACATGAAAAAAACTTGGCCCCTTTTCACCCCTAGTTAAGAGAGTTTTTTCAATTTGAAATCTTAACTTAAATCTTTCTTGATACTTGTAATAAATTTTTGAAAGTTAATAAATATATTAAACTATATTTATCTTAAAGAGACTGACATTATAAAATTGGTACAAACATGGGCGGAATATTTATAAAACAAATAAAATTCGTATTTAGTCACCTAACTTTAAGGATCGTTCTAATGTGGTCCTTTAACTGAAAAAGTGATTATTAAAGTTTCTTAACTCAACTTTAGTGTCCTACTTTGATCTCTACCATTAGTTTTACTGTTATTTTGGATGGAAATTGCATACGTGGCACATATATTGCCATATGGTAATTTTTTTACTATAAGAAGTGACTAGATTGGAAGAACAATAAAGTCCAAGCTAAAATTGGCACAAAAAAAAATTTTAGGGACCTAAAATGATAGTTAACCCAATCTTCCCCAATCTCTGATTTGAACTTCACCGTCGCTGCCCCTCTTACTCTCTCGATCTCAAATCATGCTTGTTGCCTTAACACTATTCTTACTTCTTATATTTTCTCTCTCTCTTAACCTTCATCGGAATCAGAATTGAGCAAAAATCAGAAGACAAGGGCCAGATTTTCCGATTTCAAAATGAGTTTGAACGACAGTGAGGCATGGGTAGTAATCGAGAGCATCGAAGGTCCAAAGGCCGGAACTAGTGAGGCGGAGGGAGTGGCTGCAATCGGTATAGGTGGCAGTAAGGTGTTGACCGGGTGTAATCAACACCGAAAAGCAGCGGTGAGAGAGAAGAACGGGCATAATCGGTGTGGGTAGTGACGAGATAGTGGAGGGTATAATCGGCGAAGAAAGAGGACAAGCGTGGCAGTGATTAGGTAGATAAAGACGAGCTGATGGGTAGATGGTGAGATGAGGAGATGGAGAAACAGAGGTTGGTAGTGTAGTATCGATGAAGAAGGTCTGGAGAAGAATATAATGAGTTAAATCATGTCTTAGGACATTAGGATTATGCGTTTGCATCATTTTAGTCTATAATTTGTTGTTTTTTCAGTTTAATCACTTATTGTAATAAAATAAACGGACATGTGGTAGTAAGGATATCACATAGCCAATTTTCATCTGAAATAACGGTAAAACTGACGATAGAAACCAAAATATGACACTTAAGTTGAGTTAAGAGATTTTAATAATCACTTTTTGAGTTAATGGACCACATTGGGACAACCTTTAAAGTTAGAGGACTAAATATGACTTTTACCATTTACAAAACTATTCCGTTGGACTTGGGAGGTTTTTGAAAAGAAATATTTTCAGGGATAAATATATCTTAAAAAAATTATACTTCAGAACAAAAATAACATATCATTTATAAGAGAACTGAAAATGGATTCATGTTTTACTTACCATCTTGTATAATATAATTAACAAAATTTACAATTTTGGATTGTTCCAGGATTTTGGAACATTTTTATACTCTCTTCGTCCCAAAATTTTTGTTCCATTTTCCTTTTAGGGATGTCCCAAAACTTTGCACCATTTTTCTTTTTAGCAAACTTTATTCCTTCAAAAGACAATTATGCCCTTAATGCCCAAAATAGAATTGGACTCAAAAACACTTTAACCCTTCAGCTTCCCTTTGAGTCTCTGACTACTTCCGTTCGATCGGCCATGACAGCCACCTTATCAGTGCCTCCTTATCCCGATCGGCTATAAACAGGCTGGGAGATTGACCAGATGTGGAGAACGCACAATCAACGAGGTTGACAAATCGAGGAACGGGCAAAGGTGACGAATCGAGGTGGTTAGAAAATCAAGGGACGAACAGAGGTGAGGAGAGACGAATTGTAATACCTGCAAAATCCTAAGTAATTAAGCATCAGGATATGAAGAATTTTTCTTAAATTGGGAATTAAGTTCATTGAGTTCGGGAGATAGTAAATTAAGTGGGACCAAAGAGTATGGTGAGTGTTGGGCACTTTCAAAATTTAAACTTGGCTTAGGCCAAGCAAAATGATGGAAAATTAAGATCAGGGACTCAATTGGACAAAGGGGACTTTTAGTGGTTAGGCTCAATTGCCCAAATGCGAGGAATTGAGGGACTAAGGGGGGGATTAGCCAATTTTAAAGGCATTGGATGCCATGGCTGCCACCTCCCACCATTGCCCATTATTTTAATCTACCTTTCATCCAACTCATCACTTAGGATTCCTTCCTTCACCTACTTGTTCCCCCACTTTTGACAAATTCATCCAACTTTCACCAAAGTCTTCTAATTTGTCTCCCACTTTGTCTCCCATTCACCCTATATGAATCACATAATTTCCCTCACTCTCCCCTTCATATGGACGACCATTATATGCCAAAAAACACTCAAATTGTCTCATTTTACTCTTCTCCATCTCTCTCTACAATCTCTTACTAAAACTCTTTCATTTTCTCTCTCAAATTTTACTTTAAACTTTAAAATACTCTTCTAAACTCCTTCTCCCTTTTAAATTCAGCCAAAACTCATTCTTGAGCATCCTTTAGATTTTACCAAGTGTTCTTGGTGTCTACAAACTCTTAAGAACACCTCGAACAAAAATCAAGAAGCAGATTGAAGAAAGAAGACGTTTTTGGAAGTCATCAACCAGGAAGAGTTTCAGCCAAGTATTGTTCTTGGTATTCTTGAGTGCGAAGTAAGCTTCCTTGTTGGGAATAAGCTTCTAAGGCCTTCCAATACAAGGAATCAAGTGGTGAATTCATGAAAGAATGAGCTAGAGCTTGAAGGAAATCAAGCCGAAGGATTTGGCCATACCTCATTTGGTTGAGATATTGTGTGTTCCACTAAGTTTTCTTGGTATATGTAAGCTTTCGAGCTATAGTGATGCAAGAATATGCTTGCTAATGTTTTGGTCATTGTAGGTTCTTGAGTTAGAAACCAAGTTCTAGCTACAACAAGCAAGGACAAGTAAGAAAAACAAGCTACTAAAAGCTTTCGGGTAACGAGGGTTGCAAAAGGTTTGGTAAGGAGTCTAACACTCTTTTGAGTATTCTGGCCATTGGGTGATGGATATTGGACGCGATGTGATCCTAAGATGCTACAGAAGACTATGTTTTGTTGCTTAGGCAACTTTGTGCTAACTAGCTCCGTGCAAGCATTACGGCTAGGAATTAGGTCGATCAACTCAATTCCTAGGCATAAAAAAATTTCAGATTAATACGGACTAATAAATGGTTAACCGAATTTAAAGAAAATATGCCCATGTTTGCTCTACCCTTCATGGGAATATGGTGTTAAATGGTGTGTGTGTTTATGTGCTTCTATATTTGGTTGTGCTTGCTGACTCCGATTATTATTATATGTATAAATCCTGTATTTTCTTTGTTTTAGTGTTTTCTCTGCAGGAGCTTAGATTATATTTTTCCAAGATATACTTGTGCTATGTTAAGCTCTATGAACTGTACGGAATCCTTACTGAGTTTTACTCACGCTATTTTATACTTAATATAGCAAAATGAGCACTTGAATGGAACTAAGATCAAGAGTATTTTATACTCTTTCTGTTGGTAAAAAGGTTTGTGTATGTACATATGTGTTTGCTCAATATTCTAAGTATTCTAAGTGTTATGGGTTGCTTGTGTATCAAGCTAATAAGTGTGGACTTTATGTGCATGACTTGGAGTTTAGATTGTGGAAACAAAGTCTCTAAGGTAGAAATGTGTTCTATGTGTAATTTGCCATGTATAAACATGTGCTATGTATTTTGGTTTGTCTTAAAAACCAAATTTGTGATTCTAAGTATTTATGGACCCTTTAGGGTACTTAAGTAAAATGGAATGCTAAAATCAAATCTAAGTATATTCGGCCATGTTGTATGTCTATGGAATACATGTGAACTCTTGGACATTCTGGTTGATAATCATCTTTGGGCCTAAATAAAAAGTTGATAGATATGTATGATCATGTGTTCTAAGCCCATGTTTGAAATATGGAATCATGTATGTTTAGGCCTTATATGTATGTTTAAAGAAGAACATTAAGTAAACATGAACTAGAAAGGAAATGCGTGCCTATAACGAGCTAAAATGGTAACCAATGGAATTAATGACATGTATGTGTTTATGTGCAATAGTGGATTATCAAGACACATATGAGTATGTCAGACACATGCATTATAAACAAGTTTTTCAAAACTGGAATCTGGTGTTTTGATTGTCATGCATATTCTTGGCTATGTTTGATAACGAGTTTAAAATGAACACACAAGTTCCACATAAGTACTAGCTTGTTTCTGAGAGCACAATATTAACGTTTAAGTAAATAATTAATGAGCTAGTTAGTAATATCCTGGGATTCATTCCTGTATGTTTTGATAATGATTAAATGCCTCTTAAATGGAAATTCTGCTACATGATTAAGTAATTGGGCTAGAATAGGCCGGGGCCTAGACTGGGCATGACACGAATGGATGGGTGAGGACCGACGGACCAACGATTTGAGGATCGATGGATGAATTGAGGAACGGATGGGAGAGGACTAATGGCTGAGGCCGACAGGACGAGAGCTTGCAATGGATGAGACGATGACAAGACAAGGCGATCGATGAGACTGGCGGACGGCGGATGACAAAGACGATCGACCGATGACTGACGATCGATGAGACCAGGAGACAACGAACGACCAACAGTGAATCAATGGACGAACAACAAGGAAACGTGGACGACTAATTGGGATGGGTAAAATTGGAAAACGCATGGAAACTAGCGTTTTACCTAAAACTACATGCAATCTGGAATAGAGCAAAATAAATGGGATGGATGGAGTATTTATTAAATTACTTTACTGTATTATCTTTTTAACTCTTACTTTAATACATTTTTTTATTTTTCTTGATTTATGCTTAAAAATAAATAGTAAAATTAAAAATAAAAAATAATTTTTTATTCCATGTATGTTTTTTTTCATTATAATATATTTTAGAATGTATTAATTTGAAAAGTTTTAAATTTCTTGTTATTATAAAGAGAGCAGGAAAAAATAAAAATTCTTGAATGAATGCATTTTAGCTATATTTTAATCTACATATTTTGGGGGAAGGTGAAAAATAACCTTGATGCATTAAATAAATTTTAATCTACATATTAAACTCCAATGCTTCAAAAAAAGTTTGCATGATGCAGTATTTTATTTAGGGGTTTTTACAGTTTCCCCTTAAACTTAGGTGATATTACACTCGCCTCCTTTAAGGCTTGAAAACCTGCACTTACCCCCCATTTTTTAATATCGTTAATCAGCCGTTAGTCAAAGTTACAGCTAGTCTTCTTAAATTTTTCTTGGTTTACAATTTACACCTAAAGCTTTAGAAATCTACACTTTTCCTCCGGAGTTCCACCAGCCTTCATACACCTTCGCCCTGCCCTGCATCTTTGGCTATCTGATCTCTCTTTTTACCCTAAACCTTATCCTATTTTTCCTCAAAATCCCCATTTTGCTGCCCCATTCTTTACACCTGATCTTCTTTGCTAAATAGATCTTCAATGTCATCAATTTCTTCTTTGTTGAACAAATCTTTGAAGCAGTAAAAAGGACAAAGAGGCCTGGAAATACGAGGCCAACGCCAGAGGTACAAAAGCAGCAATCCATCATCTTTGTGATGCTGATTGATGCTAAAATTCACTATCTTAGCGATGCTTATCCCCTTTTCCATGATTGGCCTCCACAGCCTTTTCATCCTCTTCATCCCCGCCACCATCTTTGTCGGCATCCTTATCTCTCCAGCTGTCGAGATCCGTGAAACCTTCTGGTTTTGATGGTGCACCTAGATGGTAACCAACTCACTATAATGGTAGTGATGAAGGTTCCGGTGAATGCTTGCCAGTCGGCAATTCTGTATTAGCCAATAGATTGTTCAGATTAAAGCGAAAGCTACCAGAAGTTGAAATAAATTGGCATTGGTCACTCGTACAAACCCCTAGGCAACCTAAGAGGCCTTACAAGGAATCTAGCGATGCAAACAAGGAGAAGTTTATCGGAGTTCTTAATGGGTAAGCCTTTTTGCTTCATGATTTTGAAAGTTGAACTGGTTGGTACTGTAATTTAGGTTGTGAATTCTGGAAAATTTTCCAAATTGCCGCTGCCAATGACACCAGTAAAATACTTCCTCTGTCCTAGGTTTTTAGCACAAACTTAGCAATCAGGTTCAAATAACATTGCCATCACCATCGCCAATTGAAATCACCAACTTAGGACCCAATTTTGCTGATTAGGCCACCTATTCTGACCGCCACCTCATGGTCCTTGGAGTAAAACCTAGCTTCAACTACCTTTCAGTTTCAGTTTCCAGAAGTGAACCAAACATTAGTTTGACAAATCCTCTTCCATCGAGTCAGTATAGGGCCTATGTTAAAGTCCGAGAAGCTACCTTCTTCTGGCCAAATTTTCGTATTGAATACACTAGTTATGACATTGGATCCATAATTGGAGTTGGACTATAATCGTGTTTGTTGCAGAGGCTAAGAAATTAAGGCGAGCAAGTTGTGTGGAGTTGGTGATGGTGGTCCTCAAGAACTGCAATAATGGAAGGGTGGCTGCTGAGTGCATCAGCTTGAGTAGATTTTAAAGATTTGGGGATAATTGTAAATTAGACTAAATTCAAGAAATCTAGCAATAATTTTTATTAATGGTTGACTGATGGGGTTAAAAAAATAGGGGGTAAGTGTTGGTTTTCAAATCTCTAGGGACAAATGTAATATTACCTGAAGTTCAAGGGGTAACTATAAAGTTTTTTATTTACTTAATAAAATTCAGAATGATATATTTTTTTTTTTTTGTAATTTATGAAAAAAGTTTTTAATCAACCAATGACACAAGAAACGAGAAGAAAGTCAAAACAAAGGGAAAGGACAAAAGCAAGAACTTTTTCCTTGCCCTTATTGGATCCTTGCTCTCCAAAACCCATTGTGCCGTAACTCGTAACCATCATCCTTTCCTTGCCCTTCCTTTTGTCTCTTCTCCAGATTTCACCTATTTTTCCGTCAAACAAAAACCCGCATCCAAACACCGCCTTAGTCAAACACAGGTCAGCCGATCCAACGCCTACTGTTTCGAGCTGCAGACAACCTAAGGTGTAGCTCCTCTACACTCGATTATTTCTCCGTACGGTTAACCGGACATGGAGCAATGAAATGATTTCCCATTATCTTCCCCTGTTCCCCATTACCATAACTTTAGCAAGAGAGAGAAAGAGGAGCCAATAGAGCAAAGTATTTTAGATAGGGAGACCAGAAGAAGCAGCAGCAGCAGCAGCAGCAGCTCGTTTCTGCTTTATCTGACTTGGAGAGAGAGAGGGAGAGAGAGAAGCGACGGTTTAATGGTGGAGATGAAGGTGATCGACTGCGACAGTGCAGAACTAGGAGAGGCGCCGGCGATGGTGGTAGTGGGAGTGAAGTTCGACGGGGAGAGCCGGGAATTGTTGACTTGGGCGCTGGTTAAGGCGGCGCGTCCCGGCGATCGCGTCATTGCTCTTCATGTCCTCGATACTTTCACAGGTATTGAGATTCGAAAATCGCATTTCTGTCTCCGATTTTGCAGAATAATTTTAACTGTTTTTTTATTTTTTTCTGGACTTATTTGTTCACAAGTTTTCGCAGAGAGCACCTCGTCTCTTCTCTCCCTGGTCAAAACTTTCGATTCTATTATGGCTGTGTATGAAGGTTTCTGCAACTTGAAGCAGGTTAGTTTATTTCCTTTTCGCTGCTTATAGGTAACTGATTTAGACAAAGTTTCTTGATTTTCAAGTTATTAGCGGCATTATGTTATCAAATTGTTATTTGGAGGTTAATTTTGGTGCAAGGAAGATTAAATTTGGCCTGAAATTGATATCTGCAGGTTGATTTGAAACTAAAGATTTGTAGAGGTTCCTCAGTGAAGAAGATTCTTGTTAGGGAAGCGAGATCGTCTGGGGCTGCTAAGGTTGTGGTTGGAACTTCAAAGTCCCGTCACACAATCAGGTCATCTGCATCGGTAGCCAAGTACTGTGCCAAGAAATTATCGAAAACTTTTGGGGTTTTCGCCGTTGAAAATGGTAAAGTCGTGTTCCAGAGAGAAGCAAGCGGTGCAGATGCAGAAGATTTACAAGGTTGTGCTGAGTTTTCGTGTGGCATTTATATTTGCTTTTCTTTGCTTCATTTTTCTCTAATCATTTCAGTTGTTTGTAGTTTCAGATATAGCCTGTTTTTGTTGTTAATTCTTTCTTCCCTGGTCTAACAGGGGACAATAATATGGGGAAGAAAACAAAAGTGCTACGTGATGTTAATTCTACTAAAATGTTGTTGAAAGCACACAAAAAATATGGGGACTGCCGAAATATATCCACAGCATATGGTGGCAAGAGATCTGCTAAGTGTTCTATTTGTGATTCTGCATCCAGATCTCTCATTGACTCCTACTCCCAGTCTTTGGAAGAGTTGCCTGGGGAAGGCAATGTTGTTAATTCTCTAGCTTTGGTTCCAATAGAATTGACTGTAGAGGCGTCAGGCTCCGAATTGATTGTTGGGAAGTCAACTGAGTCAAAGCGTGGTTGGTCTCTGCTTCGTCAAATGTTTTTCCCAAGGTGGTTGCATGAGGAGAATTCTGGTTCAAAGAAGAAATCAGTAATGCACAGAGTTTTAGGACTACCAAGCAGCCATTCCTCAGCTGTTATTCATCCAGACCAAAAGCAAAACTGTTCTGATCTGGAAGGTCAGGCTTCCAATCTGAACAGAGAAAGTGGTGCTATTGTGGCAGTTGGCAATCATAACATGTGGCCTCTGTCTTCTTGTGATGGTTTTGATGGCCTCCCTAAGGAGCTGCAGGGTTTACATGAGAGATACTCATCGACATGCAGATTGTTTAGCTACCAAGAGCTCTTGGAAGCAACATCAAATTTTGCCCCTGGTTTGTACTTTTTGACATAACATCTGATAAAAAAAATTCACATGCATTCGCATGAACCTATTTTTTTTGTTCTACTGTCACTTCGCTCCCATTTTAACACCCATTCTGATTTTCAGAGAATGTGGTAGGGAAAGGAGGCAGCAGTTACGTTTATAAAGGATGTCTTGCAGATGGAAAAGAACTGGCAGTGAAAATCTTGAAGCCATCTGAATACCTGGTGAAGGAGTTTGTTTCGGAAATTGAGATTATCACCACCTTGAGTCACAAAAACATTGTTTCCCTGGTTGGCTTTTGCTATGAGGATAGCAAATTAATATTGGTTTATGATTTTCTATCAAGAGGGAACCTAGAAGAAAATCTTCATGGTAAATGATCACTTGAGTGTCTTGCTGGGAATATTGTCTTTTTTTATTTTTGTTGATTCTATTATGAACTCTTTGTAATTCTTTAATTAAGGTCATAAGAAGGATGTGGAGTTTGGTTGGCAGAAGAGGTACAAGGTCGCAGTGGGTATAGTTGAGGCTCTTGACCATTTGCATAATAGCTGCACCGAACCTGTGATACATGGAGACGTCAAATCTTCAAACATTCTTCTATCAGATGATTTTGAGCCTCAGGTGCCTGTCTGATCAATTTTTAAGGAAAGCTACCTGTATGAGCACCATCCATTTATTACCAATTTCGTCTGCTTATGCAGCTGTCAGATTTTGGGCTAGCAAGTTGGGGTTCAAGTGGTTCATGCCATACAAATGGGACTGATGTTGCAGGAACATTTGGGTGTGTAATCTGTTCAGATTTTTATATACTATTCTCTACTCTCTTAAGGCGAAACCTGGTAACATATTCTACATTGCAGTTACTTGGCTCCAGAGTATTTCATGCATGGAAAAGTGAGTGACAAAATTGATGTGTATGCCCTTGGTGTTGTCCTGCTTGAGCTAATTTCTGGTAGAAAGCCTATTGACAATGAATGTGCGAAAGGCGAGGAAAGTCTTGTTATGTGGGTGAGTGCCAGTGTCCTGTTGATTCCCAGTATAGGCCTTAAGCCTGCAAATATCTGCCCTAAAAGTGGATTATACGTTTATGTAATCAAATTGGTGGCTCTGATGTTACACAATGATTCTTGAGCGAAACCAATTTGATTGAATTGTTCACCATAATTATGACATAAATGAGTTGTAGAGGTTCTTGATATATCTATTCAAAATAAAAGCCTGTCCTAGAAAGTTCATATGCTTACTCCTATGTCATCTGATTTGCAATGTTTCATTCAGGCAAGACCGATATTGAGGGATGGCAAGATTAGCGAGATTCTTGATCCTGCCATTGGCTCCAAACATGATGTTGGCTGCATTGAGAATATGGTTTTAGCTGTTACCCTTTGCCTCAAACGTTCACCTAAGCTACGGCCACAAATTAGCCTGGTAAGCTTACTGTTGATTGAACATTTCTACTGTTGGTATGATTGCTCCCCCCCCCCCCCTTTTAGTGCCAATCTTGAATCACTTAAATAAGTTTTGGCATTGTTGATGAACAGGTGTTGAAAATCCTCAAAGGCGATCAGGATGCAACACGTTTGGCTCAGCAACAAGTTGGAACATCTGAAGAAATTGATTTCTTTGATGATGAAATAGACCCTTCTAACATCCAGTCTCATCTTAACCTAGCATTGTTGGATTTGGAAGATGATTCAGTTTCCGTTAGTAGTAATGAGCAAACTGTCTCAATGGAGGATTACTTACAAGGGAGGTGGAGCCGCTCATCGAGTTTTGACAAGAAATGCTAATTTGTTTGCGTGCACCTCTGCCCAAGTTTTCTTTCTGTACATAGCAATTTCTGGTTTCATTCCCCAGATTTCTAGTGTGATCAGTTGAGCCAGGTCATAGAAGAGAGGTCGGTTGAAATAGGAATAGGATTGTCCTCCTCCCTGACTTATGATTGCTCTGCGGCCCAATTCTATGTTCGCTTTTCGCTCTTTCCCTTTTCTTTGTTACTAAGAGAGTGAACAGCCATGATGTTACGAGAAAGTGCACCAAATGGGGGCATAGATTTCCATCTCATCTGAACCTCGAAGGTGGTAAATATCACTAACGTCTTTGGGTCGTTTAACCGCGGCCATCCTGGCAGCTTCAAGATGTTCAGGGTCTTCTCTTATTTTTGTTTACTTTGGTTTCTTAATATGACGGAGTGAAGGAATGACCTCGTCTATGCATTTCGTGTTATTATTAAAGAGAGTGACTATAGTCGCATGTTTGTTATTGTGTTATTCTCTGTCATGTTTATAGCCAATTTTTAGTAACGCCGCTCTAGCCAAATGATGTATACCAGGACGCATTCAACAGAATTTAGATGGTTCGGAGATGTAAGAGGAAGTGAGGAACTAGGGGAAATCCTTTGCCAGCAGCCAGTCCCAGATAATCGCTGCGGTCAAGCCCCCACCTTATCTTGCATGGTGTATATAGCAAAATTTCAACTAAGCTCGTTAAATCACGTAGATAAACAACAAACAACAAACTCATTAACTTGACGAGAAATCCAATGATTCATTGATCCAAACCAGCAATGGAAAATCCAGCGTGGCAAAAAACGAATAAGCACATGGCCACATAGAATCATGATACACTGATATCAAGCCCGAACTATACCATCTAATTTAACAGAGATAATATCCAAGTCAAAACTCCCATCAAATTCTTTACTCCGCAGAAAGCTAGTAATAACTGATCAACAGGAACTGAGGAAACAAGGCTAATAACAGAAACGAGTTATATGGCTGTCTCTTTTCCTGTTCTAACCTTCGATCAAGATGTAAGATCCAACCAACACAAACCAGCAGCCTGGGTTCCTGAAAGGGCAAGAAAGATTTTCTGATTTGAAACCGTAATCAGCTGCTCATTTACCGTACTTGCGAAGCTGAGCAGTGCAGCCCTGAAGCATCGGCACCAATGACTGCCAGATCACAGACCGAGCATAATTGGCCTTCTTGGTTGGGGACAAATCGAGTACTACAGTATGGGCAAGATACATCCTTCTGTCCTCGGTAAATTGGCACATAAGTCGCACCACACACAACAAATGGATTTCTGAAGTCATAATTTAACTGACAAGCATCAGTCAAATTCCTCTCAGCAGCCTGCAGCACTTGCCTGGCCATCTTTGATTGATTCTCGTTTGTGGGATTTGTTTCCAGAAGGCGTCTTGCAAAGTTAGCTGCTGTGGCCAGGTTCTTTGCCTTGAAGCAAACTGTCATTGCATTTTGCAAAGCAAGCCTTAGGTGAGGCATCTGAAGATTGCAGTGAGTGAAGTATGCAGAAAGTTCCTGCTGCCGAACTGGATTGTCTTTAATTTCTCTCCTCTTAAGCTCCATCTTCAGGCCAAGAACATACTCCTTCACAATAATAATCAACTCTTTGACTTCATCAACTTCTCTCCTTGATTCCACGACAATCAATGGGATTGTATGAAGAATGCTAATAAACAACTTGAGAGCCTCAGTGAATTTTCCAGCAGTTGTGGCCTTGTATCCAGCTTTCAGTTTTTCTTCCAACTGAGAGAAACCGAACACAAGTGCAGGTGGGCCCCGCACATTAGGGCTAGCGGACTCATTCCATCGTTCAACAGCCAGGGGCACCACAGGGGCAGAAGAAAATGCACGTAGATAGGAATGGCTACCAGAGTGGAGATCAAGAAACATAGATTTCAAAGGAGCAAAATTTTTAATACCAAGCTGTCTGCTAAGCAACCTCATGGCAGTATCAAAACAGCCAGCCGCAGCATGTTCGGCAGCAAGAGAGGATTTTTGTATCCAGATCTGGCTAACAGGCATACCTAGAGTTGGTGCTACAAAAATGGAAGAACGAGCATTGACAGAGACCCTTGGTGTAGCTGCCTCAGGAGGGAGTTCCAAATCTTCAAGATCCCACCCACCTTCATCATCATTTTCTTCTTCAGCCACTTCTCCATCTTCAAGAACTTCACCAACATCCCCATTTTGAAAGTCAACTGCATCAACCATTTTAAGGTCTTCCCCCCAATCAGCATTAGCATCATCTTCATCTTCAAGAACAGCACCCCTTCCAGTATCTTCCACCCCAATGTTAAACATACCTTGCACGACTCTCAGGAGCGGCCAATCACCACCACAGATGATAGGTGAAGGCGGCATCAAAAGAGATGGCGAATTCACCTCTGGCAAGGAAGGAACATTGTCACCCAATTCAGCTGCTAAGCGCTCAGCAGTTTCTTTTAGCCCATGGATTGAAGCCGTGATGTAGGCAAGAGGCAAATGACCAGCATTCTCTAAGATCTTAACCCGTTCCTTGACATCACCCAAGTACAAGGCATTGTGAAACTGACCCATTACATCATTTTTCACCTCTGCAATTTTCAACATTTTGGACAGCTTCTCCATGTTACCGGTTATAAGGTAAAGGAAAGATAGCCTTTCAAAATTCTTCGTCCGCTGGTACGCATACTCCACGATTCCAGCATTGCCCTGGCGAAGAGCTTCCACACCCAGTCTATACCAGTAGTCTTTTTCATCTATCTCCTTTGCAGATGCAACTGCAATTTGAATATTCCCACTCTGTAGAGCCAAATCAAAACGAGTTCTCTCATCTTTCACAAAATGAAGAGCAACTTCAGGGAAACCCTTCTGCTGCAGATAAGCAATCACTGCTTCACCACAAAGTTTTGAGTCTTTTATCATGCTCTTCACATGGTCATACCTCTTCCTCAAAAGCAAGAGTTTGAAGACATACTCTGTAGCATCAATATCAATGGCCCTGTTCTTACCGTCACGATCCAAGCAGAAAATTTTGTTTCCAGAAACTTTTGTTATATATATTGGCACATCAAGAGTTCTGATAATGCCACTGTCTCCATTAGGAAGACAGTACTTGATATGATTCAGAGTCGTGTATATGAAAACACCATTTTCATCCCAGGCTCCACTCTTCACACGGATTGTTTCATGCAAGGTACACTGATGTACAAGCTTCTTGCTAGCAATTATAATGGCATGCTTGCTGAGTAAAGCAACAGTTTCCATGTCATTTGACCAAACAACATACTTGATAAATGGTGTCTGAATATCACCAAGAACAAGCTTCTGCTGGAGATCAAATATTAAGACCCTGTCTTCAGACCTGCAGAGCAAGTTACCAGTGCCAGCATAGAATATTGCATCAGTTGATATTGGGAGCCCAGTCTTCTTAACAATCTCATTCTTCAGGTTTTTCACTAAAACCTGATTGTTACTTTTGTCAAGCACTGCAAACCTATTCCGAGCAATGAAAATAGCAGAACTACCTAGACCTCTCTTCGCTTCTTGCAAGCTGTCTCCTCTACCTATGCTGTCTTTTGGTATTACATACAACTCATAAGATCCACCATCCACATCTGAACAAATAAGAACAGCATTCTCTGTAGGGCTATAAGAAAGAGTCCTCGGACTCTGGTTCAGGTTGCCAGAACCTGGCCTACGAATTGGAATTACTTGCGTATCTCTTTGTGTTGAGAACTCATAAAACCGCAGAAAACGATCTTTAGCATAAAACAGAGAATCCCCACTCACAGAAAATGCAGGCCTTTCCCTCTCCAGCTTGAAGACAATCATGCCACTGTCATGACCTGCTGCCAGTAGATTCATCTCAGGGTGAGCAGCCAAAATCCAGAAGCGGTCATGTTCCCGCCGGAAAGTTTGCAGTCCAGTTCTCTTTGTTATGTCCCAAACACGTATACTTTTATCCTCAGAATTTGATACAATTATATCTTGTTTTGCATGGAACATAACACATGACACATTATTCATGTGCCCTCTTAAGGTGTCAACCTCCCAAGCTTTTGTCTCTGTGTAAGAAAACAAAAAAAATAATTAAAATCAAGAGACATTCACATTAAATGATCTGTGCCTATTCTGAGAAATTGAAAGATAAAAAAAAAAAAAATGTCAGATCATACCTGTCAATTGTTCTATTTCCCCCCTTTTTCTCAAACAAGTAATAGGCACTGGAATTTTACTAACTTGTACAATCAGGGAGTTTAAATATTTCAGCTAAGTCAAATCCTAAGATACAAACTTGACGCCCAACATTAAATAGGAAGACAGAAATGAAAAGTCATCATCTTAACCATCAGCTGTTTTATTTTTATTTCTTTTTAATGAGAAATAGTTATAGTGTTGCGCTAATCCATACAATCAAGGGAGGCTATATTTTCAGCTATGTTTCAAGATGCAAGACTGGCATTCAGGCAATAATGCTGTTGCATATGGAACTAGCCAAGACAAGCCACACACAAGAACAAACCAGATTCTCTTCTACCAAAAGAAGGAAAAAGAAAAACAAATGAAACAAGAAAAAAAGATACAGAAGTGAGATTTGATGCCATTACCATTCATTCGCCACAATTTCACCTGACGATCATCTGCACCAGACACAATCAATGGCAAGGTTGGATGAAATGCAGCCCAGTTCACTCCTCTGTCATGACCTTCCAGCACATACTTAACAACAGCATCAACACCACCAAAAAGGTCAGTGTTCATCTGACTCAAACGTAAAATGTCATCAGCAGGTGACACGGTCTTCTTTCTCAAGGAACCAATATCCCAAACACGAACAGTTTGGTCAAGAGAGGCTGATACAACTAGGTCTTCTTTAGGATGGAATGAAGCACACATAACATAATGATTATGACCAGTTAAAACAGAAATACATGTTCGTGACTGCCAGTTCCATATGCGTATAGTCTGGTCGTCGCTGGCACTCACAATCCATGGATACTCATGATGGAACTGCACGGTGCGGATGTAATCCAGATGCCCGAGAAGGGTGAAAAGACATCTGTGCAGCTTGTAATTCCATACTTTTATCTTGTAATCATCCCCTGGAAATACCAACATCTTTTTGTCAGCAGTGCTACTATGAGCATGTATCTATAAGAAAACAGGGTGTTCAGATTCTTTTGAGGGAAAAAAGTACATTTTGCTGTGCAGCCTATTCGAACAACATAACATGATTCATTGATGAGTGTCCAATCAAGAAGCGAATTCCCAGTCCATCAAAAGAAGCTTAGAATAATAGCTTCATCCAATCAAATTCGTAAAGCAAGGAAAGCACTATTCACAACCTTCTGGATTATAGTTGACTTTTTCTAAGAACAGCCTAGAGCAATATAGTCATGGGAATAGTATATGGTTTACATTAACATTCATGCATGAAGAATTCTACGCGTACAAACACATGTTATATAAGTGACTGAGTTCCTCAAAGAACTCATATCTGAAGATCTAGCCCAGTGAAAATTAACAACATAAATCAACACATTGACGAAAATTCTGATCCTCAAATCACAACTGTACGTGCATCAGATCTCCCTAAATCCACATGACCAATAACAAAGTACGTCAAATTCAAATATTCACAGTTCCGCTAGAGCATTCTATCCAAACAATCACCGAAAACCAACACAATTCACATATCAAGAGAATAGTTGGAATCGAAAACCGATGCAGTTACCTCCAGAGACGAACAAGGGCTGAGACTTGTGAAAGTGGACGCCGCGGACGGGGCCATCGTGCTCGTCAAACCGGTCAATCAAAGTCCCCATTCGATAGTCCCATAGCTGGATCACGCCACTATGGAGACTGGCCAAGATCCAGGGCCTCTTGCTGTGAAAACTGAGACCCTTCACTCGGTTACTCTTCGTCTCGAATTTCGTCAACATCTTGGCCTTCTCCGTCCGCCGAATCACTGCAAAATCCCAAGAAAACAGATACGATCCACCAAAATCAATACCTCTGAAATCGCAAAGTTTGAATCGGACGGGATAGGAGGAAATTGACATTCATACCAAGAGCGAAGTGATTTGCTCAGATCTGCAAAACATATGAAGAGATCGGGCAAGACTTGGACTAAATCGCCAAACAAATTCAGGAGCTGCCGATATGCAAGTGTAAAATGCCTCTTAATGTGGGTACTAATGAGCAAGGCCGAAATGTTTATGGCACTAAAATGAAAACGTAAAGGTTAAGCATTTTTTGAAGACGCCCAACTTCAAATTGATTCAATTAAGCCCTTGAATTTTGAGATTAACAATAATGCACTGAAATCTTTATTCTTAAATATACTTATTAGTTATCTAAATTATACTTGAGATTTTACACTTTAAAAAGTCTGAAAATTAAATTTAAAATATTTTTGTACATTTTTTCCTTCTCAATGATAAGGAATTTCAAAAATTCATAAAAATTCAATTATTTTCTAAAAAAATATTATATTATTCAACTGATTATTAGAAATATATAATATTCTACTTTTTTTTAAAAAAAAGGAAGATCAAATATATGTTTGGAAGTGATTCTCGTTTCCTTCGTGAAGAGATTTTATTAGTGTACCACTCTAAGCGCAATTTTTTTTTCTTTTTTTCCTTTCTTTCTTTCTTTCTTTTTCTTTTTGGTGAATAAGGCATGCATCAAAGAAAGGAAAAAGTCAAGTACAAGGAGCCCAACTAGGGTGGGAGATACACAAAGTGCCTAGGAACAAAAGAGTTACAAACATTAACAGATCTTGGGTGTCTTGTACCCATAAGGTTTGCAAGAACAATGTTTGATACAAAAAGGGGGCCACATCCAGTAGATTAGGGTGCCTTGTTCATTGAGAGAGGACCGTGCTTGGCTAAAGAGTCTGCTGCAGAGTGTTTTTGCCCAAATTTGTGTCGAATTTCAGTTATTTGCTCTATCTCCAGTAGCCGTCTGCACTTAAGAGTTAATGGCATCAGTTCAACAGAATTATTATGAGATGAATTCATAAATTGTATGACAACTTTGGAATCTATCTCAACGAGGAGTGGAAATAAGCGGAGATGGGCAGCAAGTTTGAGCCCTTCCTTTAAAGCCCAAAGTTCAGCTCTCAAACTATTTGCCATCTCCACATTCCTTACAAAGGCAACGATAAAATCACCATTGTGATTTCTAATAATCCCACCTGCACCTGCTTTACCTTATGATGGTATTGAGGACCCATCAGTGTTTAATTTATAAACATTGGTGTGTGTGTGTTTGGGGGGGGGGGGTGCAAGAAAAAAGAAGGTGTTTCAAGTCTTCCTCTTCCATGCCGCATCTTTTGCAAGTTATGCTAATGTTGATACCTAGATGAGACAAATGAGAAGCAGTAAAGATTTTTTTTATGCATGATGGTCAAAATGAAAAACTGGATTCTTGGAGTGTTAGGGATTTTCCAGATCCAACTCCAGTTAGAAGTATTTTCCATAACATTAGCACCACGCAAAAATAGATAAGCAGACTTTAGGAAGATGTTACCATCTTCTGTGAATTTCCAGATGTCCTTATCAGGAGCACTATCATGTTGACAAGGAGAAATAACAAGCATTTGTCTACGGATGTGGTCAAGAAAATCATAAGAAATTTTATCCCAGATCCAGCAGTCACTAGAATAATATCATTAACAGAAAGATTAGCATCATTGAGAGTGAGAGGGCCTTGCAATTAGCTTCTGAGACTTCTTGCATCTAACCAATTATCAAGCCAAAGAGAAGTACTGAAACCACTATGAACAATTCTTTTGGCGCAATTATCGAAGGGGGATAATCTGACAATGGCCTTGTTGGTGGCAGAGGTGCCCTTAATGGAGGTTGTGCGCTTGTATTTATGAGCAAAGACATTGGAAACCAACCTTGAACTGTTATGTTTAATGTTCCAGGCAAATTTGAGCATGTGGGCTTTTTTCAAAGTGCTAGCTTTCGTGATGCCCAATCCACCTTGGAATTTAGGAGTGGCGATGATGTCCCATTTAATGGCATGTAATTTCTTTTTTTCCTGGGTCGAACCGCATAAGAAATATCTGTAGGTTTTATCAATGAGGTTTAGGGTTTTTACAAGAAGATCAGTCACTTGCATGTACTTCTTCCATCCCAAAAGTTTTGATACATTTGACTTTTTATTATATTTTGACTTAATTTTATTCATATTATTATTTATTAGAAAAAATAAAATAAAAATATATTTAGAAACTACATACCTTGAATTATCATTCATATACAAAGATTTTTTATTTATATATTAAAATGTTGAAAATAAAAAATTATAAATTAATTCCTAAAAACAAATGGAGTAAAACTTTTGGAATGGAGGGAGTAATAATTACTCATAGTGGCAAGCGTTGATTGGGTTAAGATGCCACGACCAGCAAGAGATAAGCAGTTAGCTCTACAACCAGCAAGCTTCGTGCTCATTTTTTCAAGAATGAAATTGCAGTCTGTGGATTTCCATTTCTTTAGCATTTCATTTTCTCGCATATGGTTCTAATTTCAAACTTTTAGGATTTGGGTAATTTAATGTACCCTTAAAATATACTTCATTTCGCATGTTAACTTTTGCCTTTAAAAGATGCCTCATTTTACATGTTTGCCCCTGAATTATAGACGATTGCAAAAGAAAGAGTAAAGTAACATTTTGTAGCAAAATTGTCCCTTCATCTGCTTTGTGTTGATGGAAATTCAAGGTGAAAATCTAAATTAGCCTGTCAACTTAAGTGAAACAGACACAAGACCCTTTACATAAATTTGAGACAATTTTGACATTTATTGCTATTAAAATAAATATAAAATAATAATTTAGGCACTTAAATTTTTCCAATCAACTTTATACCTAAAGCAGCTGAACTAAACCACATCAGTCCACTGGCAGAGCAAGGTGGAAGTATTCACAAGTCTCCAGATGCCCACAAAATGGAAGAAAGGCTCACACTTCGTCACTGTTCAACAGCTTAGGAGGGCATTTGATATTTCACAGGTGCTTCCAAACTTGATCGTTGATTGATGTTGAAGGTGAGGCTTTACCAACTGGTTTAGTTGCTTTATTCCTTGGATAGAATAAGCTGATTTAACAGTAACATCTCCAGATTTCTCAGCAGGCCATACTATGTTGTGTGGGACATCACTTTTGGCATACAGGGATGTCAGGGATGTGAAGAATAGCTTTGCTTCTGTTCTGGTATGAGCAAACTCTGGATCCTTAATATTGGAAACCAGGCATCCTTCCAAACTTCAATTATCCTTCCATTTCCTATTTGCCAGCAACGGTGCTTCTTAATAACATCTCTGCCAACTAGCACACAGGACCAACCCCAATATGCTTATTCGGGAAATAAAGGCCTTTCAGAATCCCCACCCAGTAAAGCTCAGGATTCTCCAATGGATCTTGTTGCTTCTCTGAAACACCCCACCAAAAGTTAAGCAACCAGTTCAAATTTTCATGCCGCTTCTTAGGGAATTTGGAGCAACCCATTGGATGGGTTGGAGTAGAGAAAGCAGCCTTAACCAGAATTTCCTTGCCAGCAGGATATATTACTTTTCCTTCCATCCTAGGAGTTCAAAGCTTAAGAAAAGTAATGAGTGAACATGATAAATCAAGATCACACTCAGAATTTTGAGGAAGGAGCTTTATAACATTGTTAGAGTTAAATGTGACAGGTTCCCCAGTGTTCAAGTTTTGATCAAATATCTTTGTTCTCGGATAAACCAGACATGTTATCTCCTCTGAGCTTAAAGCAGCAATGCGGTACTATCTCCGATATGGCTTCAAATGATACTTCTCAAATTGATTACCGAAGGTTATTGACTCCTCCTCGAGCTTCTTCTTCAATCTTCTCCAAGTTCTTAACATATCAGACTGTATCAAGCCAGTGTAAAGAGTCTCAAAAGTAACAGTTTGAGGAAGTAAACCCCTCTCTATCATCTCCACAAAATACTGACAAGCCTCTCTCCACCTCTGTTTCTCGCATAAACCATGAATCAATAACGTATAAGAATCCAAATCAGGCCCAGCACCACTTGCTTTAAGATCATCCCAGATCATTTTGATAGTCTGCATTTGACCCAGTTTCATAAACATCCCCAACAGAATGTTGTAGGTGTGCACTGTAAGATCACATAAAGCATTCTCCTTCATCTTCCTGTACAAATTTAAAGCGCCATCTATGTCTCTCCTGCCCTTATACTCTTTTAGAAAACAGTTATAGGTCTCAGCTGAAGGACTAACACCATCCCTCACCATCTCATCAAGCAACCTCTCAGCATCCCCTAACCTTCCACACGAACAAAGGCACTTAACAACTGAGGTGTAAGTGGCGGCAGTGGGGACTATACCTCTGTCTTTCATCGCTTTCAACTTGTCAAGTGTCAGCTGTGGCTTATGTGCCCTGCTATATACATGTAGCACAATGGAATAGCTAGTTACATCAGGCTCAATACCTCTGTGAAGCATTTCGTCGAACACCTTCTCCGCCTTCCTTGTCGTCCTCTCGAATCTACTGTCCGGATGCAGACTAGCCCTCCTGCATATCCCATTCAAGAGACTGTTATACGTAACAACATTTGGTTCAACCCCGATCTCAACCATCTCATCCAAGAACCTCTCAGCCATATCGATCCTCCCAATCTTGCACCACCCACCGATCAAAATAGTATACATCTTTTCATTTGGACTGAAATCCGACTTGCGCCTGTTGAAGAGCTCGACTGCCACCTTCACATGACCATATTTACAGAGCGTGTCAAGCAAATAACAGAAACGAAAGTACCCTTCATCCCCGTCCGCAGCAACAAAACAACCCATGTCGTCGTAGGCCCGAATCGCTTGGCGGGTGAGCCCGGCCGCGATGAGGCGGCGAATCAAGACCAAGAAAGTAGAGAAATCGGGGGGTATGCCCAGCTGGTCCATCTCGAGAAGGAGCTGCCATGCGACGTCAAACTGGCGGACCTTGGCGAGGATGTCGATGATGAGGTTGAAGGAGGCGGCGGAGAGGAGGGAGGAGGCAGAGGGGAGAGACTTAGCGAAATGGAAGAAGGACAGGGCCACTTTGGAGGAGTGGCGGAGACGGAGGAGGGTCTGGTGAAAGAGGGGGCCGGAGAGAGCGACACCGTGCAGTTGGAGGGAGGATTCCAAGGGATGAAATGGATTGTGGTGGTTGAGAAGGATCTGGGAGAGAGTGTCAGCGTCGGCGGCAGGTTGGAGAGATGGGAGGTTGAGGGTGGCGGAGGAGGAGAGGAAACGGCCGGAAGAGTGGCGGAAGAGGCGGAGGTTCTGAGACAATCTAACTGCCATTTTCACTACTCGGCTCTTTTTTCCTTCGTTAAATAGAATTCAAATACTCTGTCCCCATTTTCCGTATCTCCTTCTTATCCCGTATTCTATTTTTATGCCACGTGTAATCACTTAACTGAAGTCTAACACTTGACTTAACAAGCAATGGATGAAACGGAGAGTCTCACTCCCGTTAAACTAAACCAAAAAAACACAATCAAGAAAAAAAGAACAATGGCCAAGAGTTTTGCAGAGAAGACTGAACGGGCCTTCTCCAAGCTTCGATTTGTCTAATTGCTAAGTCTTTTTTTTCCTCTCTAGCCCAAATCTTCAAATGGTGGTTTTGTTTTCCATTGTTTGATTTTGCTTCCTTTTCAGTTATGAGTCATTTGATTGTTCTTGGGTTTTCTTTGTGTTTGTACTTGTTCCCCTTGTTTTCCTGGTTTTCATCTTCCTTGGGTAGTCAATTTGATTGTTTGCCTTTTGATAGTTCATTGCCTTTTCATAGTTCGTTGACTCTTGAGTTGTTTGTGATGTTGCCTTTTGATATTTCGTTTACTATAATTTCCTTTGTTTTGTTGTTGTTCTGTTCCTGTTTCCAGTGACTTAAGCTACTCTGAAGAGCTTCGTCTATTCTTGATATCCACTAATATCCTTTCAAAAAAAGTAACGAAGGTCGCCTTCATATTCTTGGCGACAGGCCTGTTTGCCCCTGGTACCTCTTTGGCAGAGGTTTTTCAGCGGGCACAAAAGACTGTATTCTACATATCTTCATTCCATTTTGATTGATGATGACTATCTAACTTCATCAGTATTCCACAACTGAGAAATTCCCAATCAGGTAATTGATGATTTTCTTTTACATTTGATCTCAAATTTTCTGGCCTTAGATTAAATTACCAAGAGGAATATGTGTTGATAGATCTCAGATTATGAAAATATATATCATATAAATGCAAAAAGAAACCTGGTTATGTTTCCTAATCTCTAACTTCAAAACTACTTGATTATGTTTCTTGATCTCTAACTTCAAAACTAAGATATTATGCTACTTAGATCGGTAATTGCTACTGCTAAAGATATTAGCACTGACTTGTAGTCTGCTGCTACTGGTTGTTCCTAACGTTAGATATTTTATTTGAGCTTATTTTACATGTTTTTGCATGAATAAGCCTTGATGGTGGAGTGACTTATTTCTTCATATAACAGGAGATCATAACGTATTCGGATGAGCATGTGTGATGCAGAGTTTTTACCTTGCATGAAAGTGCAAGAAACCTTGATAGATTCATCTCAAATGTTTTAGAACAGAGGGCAAAAGAAGGCTTGGGAGGATGTATGTGATATAGCTTAGTTAGTATGGAGAAAAAGAATTAAAATTATTTTTTCAAGGGTTTGGTTTAACGGGATAAGATGGAGAGTTTCCATCTATTGTTTGTTAACTCTTGTGTTAGATTTCAGTTAAATGGTTACATGTGGCATTAAGGTAGGGGAGGGGACAGGGAAATTGGGGACATGGGAATTGGTTCCCTTAAAGACTAGGGAAACTTACCTGGACCCTCCTAAAGTTTGGGTGAACCAACAATTGTGTCTCCAACTTTTCAAATACATACATTTACCCCCTCAGTCATTCACCGTTAGACAGAAAAAGGGAGAAAATCTGATTTTGCCTTTCTAATATTCTTCCATGGAAATTTTGACCTCCAACTTTCGGATCAGAACAAATCAGATTACAAATCGCTGTCCTCCATGCCACTGTCACTGTGCCGTCGGCCTCGTCTCCTCTCGCCACAACCACCAATGACCCGTTCTGCAAATCCGAAGCATCCATGGCTTTCCGCATCCCCAGTCTAATCGTGCACTATTCCCTCCATCGCAGAATGGAGATCAATCACCCCAATCTCTCTCCAACGGAGAAAAGGCAGAGAAGAAAGTAGGACGGAGGATGGCGCGATTGGCAGCCTTTCGAGGGGAGGGCGGCTTCGGTGGGCTTCGGAACCGCCGTTGAATCGAGCCGCCCGCAGCGGAAAGCATACCAGGGTGCTTCGGTTGAGTCGTCCGCCATTGAATCGAGTCGTCCACCGAGGAAGCGATTCGCGCGGATCTGGTTCGTCCCCACACCGTCGGCGTTCTGTCCTTGGCTCGTTTGTCGGCCATCGTTTGTCTCCTTCGTCGTTTTCCATCGAACCCAGACTCGCTTGCTTTCCGTCGCATCCTCATCCTCCGATTCGCCCTCGCCGCTACCTGCTCCGATTCGCCCGCGCCCTCGCCCTCCGTTTGTTCTCCTCCTACCCAGATTCGTCTTCCTTCTCGCTCTCGACGACCGTTCGCCTTCTCTTGACGCCACGTCTCTTTTCGCCGGCCAGCCATCAACAACATTCAAGTCGCCGCCTTGTATGGCGGTTTCCCTCTGGTTGATTCGTTCCATGATTAAGCCATAGGGTTCCGATTTACTAGACTTGGGTTTGATTCGATTTCTGGGTATTGATTTGTTCAATGAAAAAAACTTAGGGTTCATGATTTGCTGGATTTGGGTTTAAGTTCTGGTACCTGGTTTGATTTCTTAAATTTTGTTTTTTGTTTATGGGTTTTGTTTTTGTTAAGTTGGGGGTAAAGTTTATGTGATTGAAGTTTAGGAGAGAAAAGTCAGGTAATTTTTTTCTGATCTTCATAACAGTGAATAATATAGTTAGCTTTTCAAGGAATAATTGTAAGTAGTTGAAAAAGGGGCACATAATTATGGGGGTTTTGGTATCTTTTCCTAAATACTATGTAGAGAGAAATGATGGGATTCCAAATTTGTCCTTCATTTTTCCACCTTGCTACTTTGCTGAGGCGTAGTGTAACATAAAATGTCTTGAAAGCAGAAAGCGGAAATGAAAGGATTAAAATGTAACTTTTTAAACTTTAAATAAATAAAAATATTATAAAAATGAGAATAAAAGTGGGCGCCTCAACTTAAAATAGAATGATTTGTAACTTAGAGTAACCATTTAAGGGTTCAAGTTTTGAGATGGGTACACTTATAACTTCCAAGGCTTTCCCCACACTAAAATACACCTCAATTGTAAGTTGTATGAATCCTTTACGATGACTTATCCTGATCCAATTAACTTTGTCTTCCATTTTTCTTTATGTTATGTCTATCTTAAAGATCCCAATGACTTTATCAGACAATTTTCTTCCAACAATTTATCCAATTCTAATGGTTTATTAATCAGTTTAGAAAGGGGAATGCGTATGAAACACCAAGATATTCTCCATCTTCCTAAAGATATTCGCCCTCGCCTTCTGTATGTCCTTCTCTTTCCTAGATTCGTCTTCCTTCTTGCTTCGATGACCGTTTTCCTTCTTTTGATGCTTTCCATTTGTGACTTCACCTTCTCTCGATGCCATGTCTCTCCTCACCAGCCAGCCATCAACAACATTCAAGTTGCCGCCTTGTGTGGTGGTTTTCTTCTAGTTGATTCGTTCTATGATTAAGCCATAGGGTTTCGATTTATTAGATGTGGGTTTGATTCAATTTCTGGGTATTGATTTGTTCAATGAATAAAACTTAGGGTTCATGATTTACTAGATTTGGGTTTAAGTTCTAGTTGGTTTGATCTCTCAAAGTTCATTTTTTATTTATGGGTTTTGTTTTTGTTAAGTTGGGGGGTAAAGTTTATGTAATTGAAGTCTAGGAGGGGAAATTCAAGTATTTTCCCCTTTTTTTGGTAACGGAGAATAACGAAATTAGCTTTTTAGGGGGTAAGTGTAGGTAGTTGAAAAGTAGGAACACAATTGTAGGTTTGCCTAAACTTTAGGGGGCTTTGGTATCTATCCCTAAATACTATACCGAAAGAAATTATGGGATTCCAAATTTGTCCTCCATTTTTCCTCCTTGCTTAGGCGTAGTGTAATACAAAACATCTTGAACGGAGAGCAAAAATGAAAAGGTTAAATAATAACTTTTTAAAGTTTAAATAAATAAAAATGTTGTAAAAATGAGAACGAAAGTGGGCACCTTAACTTAAAATAGAATGATATGTAACTTAGAGTAACCATGTAAGGGTTTAAGTTTTGAGATGGTTGAACTTACAACTTCCAAGGCTTTCCCTACACTACAATACATCCCAATTATAAGTTGTACGAATCCCTCAGTACAACTCATCATGATCTAATCAACTTTGTCTTTCATTCTCCTTTATATTATGTCCATCTCAAAGATCCTAGTGGGTTTATTAGACAATTTATCCAATTTTGATGGTCTGTTAATCAGTCTAGAAAAGGGAATGCGTATGAAACACCAAGATATTCTCTATCTTCCCCAAGATATTGGTGGTCTTAGGATTAAAGATCTTCGGCTATTTATTTAAATACTTCTTGCCAAAACTTTCTGGAGAATATTTATGGGTGATATCAATAAACTGGTTTATAAATTTTTGATGGCTAAATATGGGCGTAACCACTCAATATGGACTGCTGAGGCTCTTGAAAATATTTCTCTTGTCTGGCATAGCTTTCTATATGAAAAGGAATTATTGAAGGATCATATTCAATAGTCTCTAGTAAATGGCTCTATAGTTCGGGTTTGGGAAATGGCTCTCATGCATTCATCCTTCCCATTTTTGTAATTTGGTTGATGACATTTATGAGGATCCTAATATTTGAGTTTCTGATTTATATGATCGACAAGGGTTCCATTGGAACTAATTTTTTCTCCAGCTTCTCTTTCCCCTTCAAGTTGTTGATATTATTTTGCAAATGGCTCATCCATACCCATTTGATACTCAAGATTCTATTATGGGTTTGGCAACACATATTGTTTTTTTACGGTGAAGTAAGGATACAATCTAGAGCTATGAAGGAAATCGACCATGTTATTAAATGTGGCAAGTAACTCCCTAGGTAGATCACCACATCTAAAATTTACTTCTATCCTAAAGGCTATGTGGGATTCTCCAATTCTATAGAAGTTTAAAATATTTTTATGAAAATATCTGTCGCAAGCTCTAACAACCAAATTTATTTTTGTAATCCATGGTGGTTTTGTGGACTCTATGTGCTCATGTTGCCACTTAACTCTGAAAAATGATGCTTCACATTTTTTGGGAATGTTCAGGATCACATGAATTATGAGGTAATTATTGTTCTCACCCTTCAGCCACCATTTATGACTCTTCCAAAGAGTGGTTGGTTTCCACTCTCTCCCATCAAAGGCATTGGCCTTAGGAATAGTTTCAATTTCTTACAGCCACATTATGGATTATCTGGTGGTCAGAATGAGTGCAGGTTCAGAAATGCACCTTTTCATGCGCGTTCTTTAATCTCAAGATGGGATGATCTTTCTCTACAGTTATCAATGACTAGTGGTTTCTGGCGACAGTACTTTTATTTCCCATATGATCCTCCGTCAACTCTATCTCAATCTTGGGGACAACATTAGGAGCAGTTTATATATTGGCATCTATAGATTTTTATCATTAATGGTGCCTGGAGTCGATCTTTGGGGAAGGGTGTAGCTACTTGGGTGTGGTTGGGAATCAATGCCCTTCCAAGGTACCAACTGGGTATATTGATTCCCCAATTCAAATTTGTATTGGAGGCCAAACTATTTGCCATTTTTGGAGCAATTTCTTTTGCAGTAGATTAGGACCTAAGAACAACAACTATTTTTACTAATTGTTTGCATGTATTACAGGCAATATCGGGCATAATATCAATTAGCTTGAGGCTTCATTGTCTTGTCCACTAGATCAAGATTGTTGTTGAATCCATGCAGCGTTGTTCAATCCTAGATGTGTTTAGGCAAAAAGTCCTACTTGCTCACCAACTTACTTCATTTACTGTTTCTTAATCTCCTATTGTATTTCTAATTATAAAGAAAAAAAACTCATATCTTTCATCTATTGAGTTGTATTGGGGCAAGTATGCTAATCACAAAATTCTAATAGATTCACTCAATAGAAAAAAAAAAGATTATACATATAAACTTCAATAATTCACTATAAGTAATAGTAGGCATGTCTAAAATTAAAAGTAATCATGATGATATTCATACCACACATAACTAACTACTATTTTTCAACTAAAAAAAAAATTATTTTATCATTCTATTGTACATAAAGAAAAATTCTAATTAAAAAATGGATGCAAAAAATTAATGACTAAGGACCTAAATAAATATGCTCAAAATTGGGTGCAATTGAGTGGGACTAAAAAATCACTAAATGATTTCAGTTGCTTTTCAGTCTCTAAAAAAAAGTGAGCCTTACACAATAGTGATTAAGGGACGATTGAACATGCTCAGTGACTAAATTTCAGTCACTCATTTCAGTTGCTTTAATGCATTTCTCTTGTAGTATAACAAGTAATAATCAGTTTAGAACAAAAGAATAAATACTAGTTGATGAAGGATAATGAAAAGATGAGAATAGAATAGAAATCAATGAGCATATATATGAACTAAAAGAAAAAACAAATAATAATGCATAAATGACCACAGAACAATTTTAAAAAAGCATATTTGATAAAAGTACATGTACAAACTTATAAAAAAAATAAATGGTATATGCTGTGCATTAGGAGGATGCAAGATTTACACCACCATACACCAGGTAAAATTTTATGTGGTAACGCATAGACACTGTGAATGGCCGTGAGCAATAATTTATGTAGGATTAGTGACAGATGTTATTTAATAGAGTTGAACCTTGGCAAAAAAAAAAAAAAAAAAAAGAGAACAAAAAATAAGAAAAAGAAAATAAAAGAAAAACAAATATTTAATTTGTTGCTTTTCAAACTGTCTATTTTTTTGGGTAAATAAATAATCCATTGATACGCTTGCAAAGTTGTAGGCACTTTTCTCTCCCTCTTCTTTTGCGTTGTTTAAATCCTAACTCAGACTTTATGTTAACAAACTTTTGTGTGTTTCTAATTAATCATTCTTCCTTCAACCAAAACCTTGTCACATCGATCTTTTCCCCAGACAATAACGACAATAACAATAACAACAACAATAACAATTGCTATCATCCATGAAATCGCTATACGCGACATGGATGGTGAAGTCAATAGAATTAAGATCATAATTCGTGCTCATCATACCAATTGATCGACCATCCTGTTTCCTGTTTTGTATCTCTAAATGACAACACCAGGTCAAACAAGCGAGCGAGCGTTCGTATGGATGTTGAATATTTTTCTGTTCACTTGCATCATCGGCGGCGGCAGCTGCTTTGCGGTGTACATGAGCCTCCCGGACGATGCAGAGCCCGCTGCATGGCTGCCCACGGTTGGCTTCGTCCTTGTTTGCTTGCCTTGGGTGTTCTGGATCCTTACATTTTTGTATAGAGTTGTTTCACGGGCGTGCGGGTTCCGAATGGCCATCGGAGGGCTTGGAGGTGGAGATGTTGCCGGTGACAATACCGGTGCCACCACAGTGGATGACCACCATGATGATGAAGAAGGTGGAGGTGGCGGCGACAAGAATTAAAGAATTAAATTGTGTTCATGTGCAAGGTGCAAATTTCGCAACTACTTCATTTACGGACCAAAAAATTTGTGAGCTTTGAATGAATATATGTCTAAAGTTAGAGGTGGCAAAATTGTTCAATTAATTCTTTGACCCTGTTATGATCATGTGACAAAAATGCAAGAACTAGGTAGGATTTAATTCTTTTTAATTTCCCGAAATCTTTTTCAGAGTTATTATTTGTTTCATGCGTATCATTTTAGAATACTAGTTACTTCTTTTTCCCAGATTAATTCATTTGATTTTTTTTGTAGTTGATCTTACTTTGGAATTCAGGGGGACTGCTTAATTACTTGTTATTATACATGGCAATTGATTAATGTGATAGAAAAGTAATTTTTATAAAATAAAGATGGTACACCATAAATTTTTTGGGGGCCAATGTGTTCATCACTATCATTATTCTTGAGATGTGTTCAACCTTGAAGTAAAAAATGATTAAAATGCTCTGGCAACTTTAAATTCAACATAAAAGCAATTTTATATTTTTATTTTTTCATTATGAAAAGTAATTCACTCTTTTCATTTTTACTAATTACTGATGAACGTACATTTATTAGACTCCCCTCTGCACTCATGGACAAAGAAAAAGAGAAAACAGACTTTTTTGAAGATAAAAGTAGCAATGCTAAAGCCAACTTTTTCCTTAAAAATTGAAAACTCTCTGTTTTATTTGTTTGGTTTTTTCTTTCAGAAATCTTTGCTTTTTTTTTTTTTTAATGCATTGATCTTTATTTAAAGAAAAACTAATGAGTTATATTCTTCGAAAAAAAAAAAAAAAAAAGTTTCGTCTGGGCTCTTTCTACACAATTTTCGCTTATTAGAGCATCTCCAACAGCTTCCCCATTTTGCAGTTTTTCTCCATTTTAGGGAATATGAAGCCATTTTTCACTCCAATAGTTTCCCCATCCTATTCTCTAAAATGGGGAATGGGATGAAAGAGAAGATCTCATTCCCTATTTCTGCAGAAACTCCAAAAATTTTTGGGGAATGAAAAATAACATTATCTCTTTCTCGTAAATGTTGTCTCATTTATTATTCACAACAATTAATTCATAATTTTATTTTCCTCCAAATTTCTTATAGAAATATAAACTTTTTATATGAAAATGGTATCTTAAAGACTCTATTTTATAAATTTATTTTTTTAAAAAAAATTATAGTACAAATTAATATGAATATTTTTAAGTCAGACTTTAGTTAAAAAAGTTAAAATAGTCATTTTTTGTGAAACAAAGGTAGTAAATTTTTATATTTTGCACAATATTTAATTATCAACAATTATTTCATTTTTTTTCAAAATTTCTTATAGAATTATATATTTTTTTTTGTGAAAATTGAACCTAAAGACTCTATTTTATAAACATAATTTTTAGAATTTTTTTATAATATAAATTAATATAAATATATTTAAGTCAAATTTTAGTAAAAATGATAAAAGAGTCATTTTTTGTAAAACGGAAGACGTAATTTTTAAAATTTTTTAATAATATTTAATTATACAATAATTAATCTAGTCATTAATTTGAATTTGCTTTAAATCCATAATATTTAATTGCTATATAATAAATAAAAAATTCTACAAAATAGAGAAGCTGTTGGAGTTGGAGCAAAAAAATTATAGAGATTTTACTTTTTGCTTCCTCATCTTATAGAAATTTTGGGGAAGCTGTTGGAGATGCCCTTAGCAATTATTGAAAACAAATGGAATTATGCGAAAGGAAAAAAAAAAGAAAAAGAAAGAGGAGGGAACCATTTTCGGGTAACAGACAGTTCAACTCACTTTCGATACGGCACGGCGATTAAACGAAAGAAGCTGAATCAAATAGCAGGCCATTGTGAGTTAGGATTTAGGAAGACGAAATTGAGGGTGTTTTGTTGTGAACTGAAGTATTGAAGTGAGCAAAAATGGCAGGACTTTTCGACAAGCAAGCCAACGTTTATTCTTCCTCCAGACCAGACTACCCCACCCAGTGCTTTTCAATGCTCGCCGCTCGCACGCCGCACCACCACCTCGCTTGGGACGTCGGCACCGGCAACGGCCAAGCCGCCCTCGCCGTTAAGTCTCTCTCTCTCTCTCTCTCTCTCTAAAGTTGATTGGGTACTGGAACAAATGAGGTTAATTTTAATGTAGTTCCCTTGGGAAAAGAATGATCCTGGCTTTTGGGGTTGAGATTGTCACCGCAATAGAAATTAACAACTTTGAGTTCAATGGCATTGTATTGGCTAGAGTTTGTTGGTCCTGGTTGTCCAAAGCTTGAATCTTTCAACTAGTGAAAGATTCAACTATGATGATGGTGGTGATGTCAACTGGCTCAAATGGTAAAACCCATCAGTGATCGATTCCTCTAAGGTCATGTGACCGAATCTCGTGTATTAAGAGAAGGGCTACTTGCCGATGTTTAGTTTAGCTAGATCGGGTTTACTTTTGGTGAGACAGAAAAGAATTAAAAGAAAGTTCACAGTTAGATCAACTCGATATTCTTTTGCAGACTTACAGGGTGCTGTTGTTTTCTGATTCTGATAATTGAGTGCAGAATGTGTTCATCTACTGCAGGTCGCTCAGTACTATGAAAAGGTTATAGCAACTGATGCAAGTGAAGCTCAGCTGAAGCGTGCAATGCCTCACCCCCAAGTTCAATACATCCACACGCCACCATCTCTGTCTGTTGATGAATCAGTAGACATTGTAGGAGCTGAAAATTCAGTTGATCTGGTGACAGTGGCTCAAGCTGTGCACTGGTTTGATTTCCCGAAATTCTACTCTGCTGTCACTTGCCTTCTGAGGAAACCGGGAGGGGTCATTGCAGTTTGGGGCTACAATGACATTGAGGTTAATCCTGCTGTGGATGCTCTAGTGAAGAGGTTCCATGACACAACTCTTCCTTATTGGGACCCAAAAATTCAGTACATTTTCAATGGTTATAAGACACTGCCTTTCCCATTTGAGAGTGTAGGATTGGGCTCAGAGGGGCAGCCATTGGAACTGGACATTCCGAAGGAACTGTCATTCAAGGGATTTTTGGGAATGTTGGGGTCTTGGTCAGCAGTTGTTACAGCGAAAGAACAAGGTCTGGATATGTTAACTGATGCTGTTGTTAAGGAGTTTGAGAGTGCTTGGGGAGGACCTCATTTGGTAAGATCAGTTGCTTACAAGGCCTTCTTGCTTGCAGGACAAGTGAAGCTCTGATTCGGGTTCCTTCCTGTTCATTTGGAAAATAAAAGTACTATCATGAAGAAAGTTGAGGGAGGTTGTTTCTGTATGAACAAGGAGAGCGGTAGATACTGATTTTATGCTGTACTTTATGATTTGGTTACAGATATGAGTACGGCAAATTGATCAGCTCGAGGAATAATGGAAAAAACACAGTGCTTATTCCAATCACTATGATCTTGTTCAACTTCATTCAATCTCACAATTCTGAAATTCAGAGGGTGTTCAATTTCAACCTTCGAAAAGTTTGCACAGAAAATCAAACATTTATTCTTCATTCACGTATTTGCACTTTGACAACTTCGAATACATTTACAGCCCAAATACAATAAAATGAATTCGGTTTACTTAATTTTTACAAACCATTATTTTTTACAAGAGCAAACACTGTCAAAGCTTCCAACAACTCTACTTTGAACCGTCCAATCTGTTGATACATGGCATGGAAACAGCCGGTTGACAGGTAAAAGAGCCGTACATGACCTGCCAGGCATGCTTTCGTGAACAATGTGAATATGTTTGGCTCTAGAACCCAGTTTTCCAGTAGTGCACCTTTTGCGCTGTACTCTACAGACATCAACTATCCTGGGATTCGAAGAGTAAACTGATCAGGTATACAGCCTCAGTCGTGTGGTTATCTCCCGTCGGCACATAGGGCATGATGAAATGGTTGCACCACAATCCTTACAGGTCTGATCAGCAAACACAGCATAATCAATAGTAAGCAGAGCAGCAATCCAGATACTTCATCTCCCAAAAGGAATGAACTCAATTTTACATCTTCAGCTTTAGAATAAATAGCATAAATCATTCTCTTTTTTGCACAGGATAATACATAACCACCCAACATATCAATTATCTGACTGCAATTCATACAAGATACTCAGCAAGAATCAGGTGTCAAAAGCGAAAAAGAGGTAGAACCGTGCTGTAACTTCTAAAAAGTTGATGAAAGCTCAGCCAAGAACCACTTACCATATGTCCGCAGCCAAAAGCCATGTCCTTTGGATTCGTCAAGCAGATAGGGCAGACCTTTCAGAATGAACATCATTTTGGAAACAATGAGATGACATGGATAGAGATTTTCATGACAAAACAAAAATGAGAGAAATACCGGTTCTGCTGGTGCTGTTGGTTCAACTGTTTCTATGTGTTTCATGCGTTTGTTATCATAACCAATCACTCCTTGTGAATTTGATGGTAACCTTCTTGCATTGTCGTGTTCAATCACTTCACGTGGAGGTGGAAGTGGTTTTCTACGAGAACCAACAACTAATTCTCTACTGCAAATTTTTTTTTAAAGGTTCACAAATTACTATAATCCCAGATCACACAGCAAAACGTAAACTCTTGTTTCTGTTCTTACTCAACAGGAGGAAGACTTAGGGTAGCTTTGTACTGATATGGAATTTCCATGAGTGCAGCCAGTGCAAAAGCTGCTTCTTTCTTTGATGGCTCTATATTCTCGGACATGAGTTTAGTGAAGTTCACAAACTGCAAGTTGAAAATAGCCTCAAAAAGACATAAAAAATAGAAACAAATAAATGGAGATAGCAAACAATTTCTATAGCTCACAATCACATTAACAGCGTTTAGAGTTTTCTCAGATGTGAGAATCATAAGGACAAGCACATTGACACTGGACTAACTTGAATAACAAAATCTATGTAGTCGACTCAAACTGCTCTGAGATTATGGTAAAAAAGAAAAAGAAAACCTGATAAACTTGGGTATTTGGTTAAGAGGATAGCTAAATGCTTATTTTTATATGGCAAAGGCTAAGGATTAAGGAAAATGAAACATTTGAAGATAATAATCCATATTGACCCACATGACTATAGTGTGCCCTCCCCCACAACCCAGTTCATAGGGAACCCATTGAGCTTAACTGGGCTATGCAGCAGCAATATAAGCATGTATGGAAATATGTACAGCTAGCAACTCCCTCCCCTTAATGATTCCTTCCCAGGTAAGTCGGTGTTGCATCACAGGCTATTGGTTTTACTACAAAATTTCTTAATAGCTAAGCCAGTTGAACTTATGTGTTCTTTATTTTCTCTTTGTGACATCTTCTTTAAAGACAAAACAACTTTATGTTTACATGTGGATTATTCTAAATTCATCCCACTATCCACATAGATTAAGTCACCCACTCTGTCACATATTCACTGAAACGTTAAAATGCTATGTTCAAGGAGCAACCCCATAAATCAGTCTGTATTACCACAACAAAAGTTATTTTGACGCATCCTGGCATAAAGGATATCATCATTAACCTGGAAGTTATCAAAGCTGCGGTGAGGAATGTTGTCGTCAAATTGTTGCATTGCATCCCAAGGTCCATCACCAACCCCAACTAGAATAATTGAGAGAGGATAGCGGCTATTTATCAAAAGCCAAAATCAACATGATGAGGATTGAGGACAACACATTAATAGTCAAACTCTTACAACTGAATTTGCTTTACCTGGCAGCAACTATAGAATCAATAGTTGCTTGCTCTTGTGGGCCAAACCTGCCAGATGGGGTGTCCGAATTCCTGGTAACCTATGTGATTGAATAAACATCCTATAATCAGTACTGAAGCATAAAAGAGACGAGAGGACAAAACCATGACAAAGTATTCAGAAGTGATCACAGAAACCAGTAGACCTGTCCATCTGCAATAATCACAAGCACGTGATATTGCCCGTTGCACTTCTCCACGATGTCAATTGCTGCATCAATTATTGGAGCAAATGACGTAGGGCCTGGAAACAAGGGTGTTTGGGGACACGTTGTTTAGCTTGTGAAGAAATAGTAGTTTGATCGATTAAATTACACAATAGAATGTTGCTCCACCTTCAAGGCGCATTTGATGCAAATGAAAAAGATAAATTGATACTACAAGAAGTCATCGATGAGTAATTATCCTCCACATCAAACAAGGATATGAACTTGTGATTAGAAAGCAGGCATGACAGAACTTCAGCTACCAGCATTACAATAACATGGTCTAAGAGAGTTCATATACAAACAACATTAGAAATAACAATTCTTATTGTTAATCACCTGACAATCTTATGAGTGGAACAATTTCCCTGTATCGAGCAAGGGCTTCCTCAAAACCTTGACAATATCGTTGATCGGGGTAAAAGCTAAATACATACTGGTCATGGGTGGACGCTACCAAACAAAAAGGAAGTGATGTCAAAAACTAACAAGCACTTTAACAACAATAAATTAAATAGTTCACACAATAAAGTCAGGTACCAACCATCACCAAATCCAAAACAAGGTATCAAATTGTCATCATCAAAATCAGATAAACAGCGGCCAATAATTGAGATTGCTTGTTCGTATGGGTTCGGCATGCTGCCAATAGAATGAAGGCTCCTCCTATGATAGGAGTACTTTCCTACAGAAAAAATTATATGTAACACTTGTTAATTTACATCAATGGATGTGGTTCTGTTAAATAATTAAAACAAAAAGGGAAAATACAAAAAGATCACCTGCCCATTCATTGCTCTTTGTAAAGTCTATGCCAAGTATTAAATTTGATGATTCAAGTCCTGCATCTCTCAGTGCTGAAATAACCTAAAAATAGTAGTGTAAAACTTACTTTTATTTTGCCTACTTTACTCGCAACATATAAACTATAAAGTATAAACTGAAACTTTCCTCAGATGGTGAGAACAGAACTGAACAAACTGGAGACATTCTCACTGAGATGGCATAAAACAGTTCCTTTCAAATTTCAATATTATATATCATTAACAATATGAGAAAGCAATAAAACAAGATATTACTTAACTAAGTGCAGTTAAGTGCTCCTCAGTAAAACCTGATTTTAATCATACAAAACAAACAAGAAAAAGAGTTAAAACTGATATTGAATAATAAAAAACATATGGTGCCATCCCCCTTGATTGACAGCCTATGTCAGATCCTTTCCTGTTTTCCTGAAGCTATTTATATATACCTTTTTCCGGAATATTACCATATCATAAACTGCAAACAAGACGTCTTGTTTTTTTTCTTTTCTCTTTCGGTTAAATTTCCTGGGTTCAATTGTCCATAGTTTTCTCACTTGGCTAGCTACTAGATTGTGTCATTGACCTTCCGCTTCTAATGCTCAAACTAGTAGCTGTTCCTTCTAAGGTTGAGAGGAAACAGAAAAACAGATAAGGACCTTTGATTGCTACTAGCACTTCACCGCTAGGTGAACATCAAGTAGAGGACATGGCAGAGACTTACCAGAAAACAGAGTTACTAAACTGTACTAACAGCAAAGCTAGTGGACAGGGAACATTTTTTTTTTGTAATAAAACGTTGCCATTCTTATGATATTCCTCTGAACATAAAACTCCTGTACTCTAGGAGCACCAAATGAAGAACCTTTACAGAGGTAACTTTGTCGTATATCTTAAGCCTTAGATATCTCTCAAATGCAATACAGCTATGCACATCATGTACAGGAGGCTACTCGGAAGAATAGCATTCAGGCCATGAGAACTTAGGCCTATTTCAAAATCCAGGACATTGTAGACTAATTATTCTTCCAAGTTGGTTTTTCCATGTTTGGGTGAAAAATACAGCTATTAAGGAATATTCGAAGTTAAGACTGAATCGCCAAAAACACTTATCCCACTTGAATAATTGTGATGAAAGGTTTCGCAACAACATTCGAAAACATTTTTAGGTATGCCACTTATAAAACTGAAATTAGAATGTAGGAACGGCAGACTCATCAAACCAACATTGGCCCTTAGTTCAACAAAATTAGTAAATTTATCTGCTCAAGTGGTGGCTTGATGAAACATTCATCTGTTTGTGGATTATTTAAACACAACCTAAAGAAGTTATGGAAAATAGCTTGTTGAAAGTTTACATTATTCCTTGCTATTCAGTTCAAGAAAAGTACGTGATCTGAGTTAAAACAATACAAATATTTTTGTCAGCTATCACTTTTATACTCCATCTCAGAATGTATGAACTAAAAGAAAGGGTGAAAACCTGGTCCAAGGAATTGAAGTTATCAGCTATATATTTGTACTGATTTCTAGGCTGGTTTCTATGTTCTGTTGAGCTTCCTGCATATGGAGAAGGAGCAGAGCTTTCAGGGTATGAAGAGAAAGCAGAAGATGCAGATGATTGATTCCATGGATCTTGATGAGAATCATCAGATGTTGATTCCAAATTCCCCATAAAAAAGGATTGTACACCTATATAAAATACACAAACATACCTTTAAAAAATCAGACATAATATCCAATTCTCGTAAACCAAGGGTAAATTCGTTTTAACTTAAGTCAAATGACTTAATTTTACTTTTATAACTTTTTTGCCTGAAACCAATTTCATTTGAAATCCATATGTAGATATAATAATCCATTTGAAAGTAAATTTTTATGATATTAAATTTTTATGAATTTTTCTTTTTTAATATATTAAACTAGAAAAATTCATAAAAATTTAGTAAGATTACGAAAATTGTATTTTCGATGGATTATTGCAAACACATAATATTGGATTTTAATTAAAATTAGTTTTGGATAAAAATGACATAAGAATAAAAATAAGTCATTTTGAAATCAATTGACTTAAGTTAAAACGAAGTGGGTGCAAATCTTTACCAATATATCATTATAATCATCATCATCATCATACCAAAACCTTGATCTCAACTATGTTGGGGTCAGTGGCATGAAGTTTATAAGTTCATTTTGTTAATTAACCATCAAATATCATGCTGACATGATAAACCAAGTCTTTGTTAGCATATGCTTTAATCATATGGACAGTGAGGCATTATTTGCATTTAACTTTTTAAACTCTATTTGGAAATACAGGATTTACTTAGCCAGTCACAACTAGTTCAGGCAAAAACTTAGTCGATCGATCTATTACACACATTTCCTGTGCAAGGATTACATTGTAAGGCTCCTCAAACTAAACCACCACAAGAAGGCTGAAGCCACAACCAAACTATAGACTTGTAGATAAAGTACCAACTTGGACTAAGATATTAGCAGAAAATCTATTCCAATAATTTGTTATTAGGACTGTAAACGAACCGGATAAATACGAATAAGTCATGTTCATATTTGTTCATTTAACTTTTAACGAATACGAACACGAACAATAAATGAATGTAACTTCTCTGTTTGTGTTTGTTCGTTTACTTAATAAACGAACACGAACACGAACAATTAAAGTTGATAGCTACTACCAATCTGAATTAGAGCAAGTCTAGCAATGACTGACAGAGTAATAGGGGATGGTGAGAAAGATTATATATTAAGGCTATAAGGCTCGACTTGGTGCTGCAGCAGGTTCACGTTATAAGGAAAATAACTAACTATGTTTGGAGAAATAAAGACAATAGACTAATTTGGGGGAGATTGTGGCATAATCATGTGTGTGTGGAGTAGGTGGACGCTAATAAAAATATATGATATATAAAATATATATAATAATAAATATACAACTAATATATAAATAAACAAACAAATAAATAAATGAACAATAACCAAATGGTTCGTGAACGTAAATGAATGAACGGGACTTTGTTCATATTTGTTCTTTTAACTAATCAAACAGAAAAATCAGTTCATGTTCGTTCGCTTAAATAAATAAACGAACATCAATGAACTCCTGCCGAATAATTCACGAACGGTTTACTGAACGCTTTGTTCGGTTACATCCTTATTTGTTATCTTTTTCTCTTGGGTACATGAAGAGGGGAAAGAGGGATGGTGGTGTGACTTCGATTCCTAGCCACAGCCAGGGTAAGCTAGCAGCTTTGACCAGAGACCAGGATCATAACTTAATATCTTGATTGTGCTGAACTCAGTCCAGTAACTAATCAAATGCCAAAATATAAAAGCCTAAATGAAGATAAATCAGAACTCTGAACTCAAATGAACAACTAAAAGTCCCTTTCTTTTAGCAAATAGGCGATTTGCTGATGCATATATCCTTATAAATTTTCCCGATAAAGTATTATGCTACCATACTCACCATCAAAACTTGCATGAAGATAAATCTAAAACAAAAAATCATCATCTTGCCTTAACGCTTCCTATTCAATGAAGATTAAACAAAAATCTTTGTTTTCCGTACTACCAGCAGAATTTCATCATTCAACAATTCTGTTAGACATCAACGAGCTTCAAACCACATGTAGAAAATTGAACTCAGAAACAGAGACCCAGAAAAAGCAGAAACAATAGAGAGTAAGACCCATGTTAAAGAGAGGAGGGACATAGCTACCCGCTGATATTGGGATTGGATGACCGAAAACGATGGCGGTCGATACAGAGATGATTCAGTGATTTATAAGTAGTCTTCTCGAAGACTTAATATGTATTTTCAAGTCAATTACAATTTTCCCTCCATTTTTAGTACTAATTACGTTTTCATCCCAAACTTTGGAAACCTACGCAGCTACGCTTATCTCCCTACTTTCTAAGAAAAAAAAGCTATTAATTTAAACTCCTATTATATATTGAAAGATAGTACTTGTGTTTAGAAGTGATTTTAAAAATAAGTTATTAGTGATTATTTTGATATATAATGATTATTTATTCAACCTATATAACAATTGAAAGTTTATATATAAGGAAGTCAAAAAATTATTTTTTAACCATTTTTTTTTTAAAATTAGGTATTTTTTTATTAATTTTTTTCTTGGTTGGGTATATAAAAAATTATAAAAATTAATTAATTTTAAAAAAAAATTATTCAAGTGATTATTACTTAGGTTTTTTTAAAAAAACATTAGTTTTAGATAAAAAAATAAACAAAAAATAAAAATAGTGAATTATTTTGTAATGAAAAAAGTAAAGTTGTGAGATATTTTAAATTAATATTCTAAAATTTAATCAACACTCTCTTCATCTACATTCCTTAACATTTCACATTTAATAAATTATTTTAGCATATTACATTACAGATTATTATTTCAATATTCATTTTTTTTTATTTTTTATTTATGTGCAAAAAGTGAAGGAAAACATGTAGAAACATTACAAACTTTTTTGTATCTTTCTTAATATCCATGCCAAATCCAAATATTTCAAATAATTTGGATGAAGGTAGTAGATTGTATGAAGGGTAGAAGTAGGAGAGATTTCAAAACCTGAGAGGTGAAATATAATTAGTATATAGTTTTGCAAGAAAAGTGTAATTAAACCTTTTTTTTTTTTTTTTTGCTGCCAAAAAAGTTGTTCGTTCCAAGCATTTTCGGTTTCACTAAATGCGTAGTTTTATTCCAATCTGACTAAAAAAAAAAAAAAAGTGGGCTGCTCTCTCCACGCATTTTCGGTTTAACCAATTTTCATCCCTATTTCTTTAACGCTACGCCTAATAAGGACTTAACCTTTATATATTTGAATCTCGTCCTTGATGAAATAGTTTTTTAGTCTCGCTCATTGTTTAGTGAGTATATCATGTCAGCTTTTATTTTCTTTAAGTAACTAATACATGTATATGTACGATTTTACAAGTTTATTCATAGTCTTATGAAAGTGAAAACTTTTGTCTCAACTCTGAAGGCCAACAACTTAACGCTTGTTACTTGCTATACGCATCTAAATTCACACGAGATTAATTTGACTCGACCAATATCAGAACTAGAATTAATGAAGAATATTTGTTAAAGTCATTATAAAACTCATATATCAGACAACTTAGAGGGTAAATGAAACAAATATGCATCTCAGTGTACATTTCTTGTAAGATTTGAAAACAGTATTCCTGAAATGTACTTTTTCTGGAAAGATTAAGGATGAGAACTGAATTAAATTTTTTTCTTCCAAGCAGATTCTTGGAAGACGCGAAAAGTTAAAGGGGATCAATTATGTGAGAATTGTTGGTTCTTTGGAGAGAGAAGCAATCGACTTTTGGGGAGGTGACTGGAAATGATTAGTTTCAAATTCTATTTTTCTTTTCTTGTAGTAAAAGTCTCGCAATGTTATGATCCTTGGACGTCAATTCCTCCTTTTCTTTGTTCCTTCTACGTCTTATTATTAAGGATAATAAAATTTGATCCGACCTTAACCCAAGTCTGATATAATTCTATTTGACAAAAAAAAAAAAGTTAACAACTTGAACCCGAAATTGATTGAAGGAAAATCAGAATAAAAATGATCAAAGTCTAAATTGAATTGAACATAAAATGACCCGAATGCAAGCCTAATCTAACCTAAATTTGAGATGACCTAATGACTAAACATGATAAGTCCCGATTTTGGCTCTCATGTAAATATCAACTTTTCTTTTGCATTATTTCCTATATTTGGTAAGTCCTAAATATGAATAAATATATATATATATAAAATATAAAAAGGGGGATTTTTTTAAAGAATTGACAAAATTGAGAAGTTTGGGGTAAATATCAGAAAATTGATAACTTTGGGAAAAAATATGACGAAATCTGGAAGCTCCAGGGAAATCTGGTAATTATTCGCATGGTTTTGGGCCAAATTGACAGAACAGACAAATTTGGGCCAATCAGTAATTTCGTGAAAAATATGGGACCAGACCAGTAGTCAATGAAAGATGAAGGACTAAAATTTCATTTTGACCAAATTATGTTTTAAAAATTAATTAAATTAATTAGTTTAGGGAGAATTTTTGTTTCGTAAGGTTAGTTGAAAAATAATATATATGTAAAATATAAAAAGGTGGATTTTTTTAAAGAATTGACAAAATTGATAAGTTTGAGGTAAATATGACAAAATTGATAACTTTGGGAAAAAATATGACGAAATCTGGAAGCTCCAGGGAAATCTGGTAATTATTCGCATGGTTTTGGGCCAAATTGACAGAACAGACAAATTTGGGCCAATCAGTAATTTCGTGAAGAATATGGGACCAGACCAGTAGTCAATGAAAGATGAAGGACTAAAATGTCATTTTAACTAAATTATGTCTTAAATTTTTTTTAATCAAATTTCTAATTTTTATTAAAATTTAAGGAATAAAATGATCTTCCACTATAAATAGGGGTCCAAACCTCCAAAAAAATAAAGAATATTAGCAAGATTTTAGCTTCTTACTTAAAAGGGAAAAACTGTAGCTTTAGTCCCTGGTCTCTCTTGGATCTCTCCAAAAATTCTAAACTTTTCCTAGCTGCTTCCCACTACGCCGTCATCCCCGTCTGCCATCCAACTTTCTTTTTTTCATTTTTCCGTTACCTCCAGCCTTCACCTCTCCCACGCCGGCGTTTCTCCCTTCCGCCGTCGCCGTCGCCCCTGTTCGTCGCCGTCCGCCGCCGTTGGAGCCGTCTCCCTCCAGCTACGCCGTTCTACTTCCACCGTCCCTTGCGCGTTCCGTCACCGTTCTTCTTCTTCTTCCCTCGACGCCGCCTTCCTCCACGTTTCTCCTCCTCCCTCCTCACCGCCGATACCCCAGTAGCTAAGCGCCGCCGCGTCCTCCCTCCATCGTCGCCCGAAGAGCAAGAATCGAAGAGTGGATCGTCTCCGACTGGCGACCCGACCCGATTCCATACCCAGCCACTGTTTTTTGGGATAACCCCCTTTTTAATCCTTGATCATTTTTATTTCATCCACATAAGTCACTAACTTCCATTTTGTTTTACAGAACTAATTACTAACAACAATTTTTTTTCTTTTTCTTTCCTTTTCTTTTTCTTCTTTCTTATTATTTTTTTATGGAAGGTTATACCTCCTACGTTTATGTGGATGGCCAAACGCCCCGCCTTATTTATTTTTGTATCAATTTTTTTTATTTATTATCAGTTTATTTACATTTATTTATTTTACGCACTTTATTTTTTTATGTGGATGGCTAAGCGCTCCACTTCATTTATTTATTTAATTTTATTTATTTATTTATTTACTTTATACACTTTATTTTTTTACGTGGATGGCTAAGCGCTCCACTTTATTTATTTATTTTCTTTTATTTATTTATTTATTTACTTTATACACTTTATTTTTTTACGTGGATGGCTAAGCGCTCCACTTTCTTTATTTATTTACTTTATGAACTTTATTTTTTTACGTTGATGGCTATGCGCCCCACTTTATTTATTTATTTACTTTTCTTCATTTATTTACTTTATGCACTTTATTATTTTTTATATGGACAGTCAAACGCCCCACTTTCTTTATTTATTTACTTTTTTGCACTTTAGTTATTTTTTTTATTTACTTTTCTGTGCTTCATTTTTACGTGGATGGCCAAACGCCCCACTTTATTTATTTATTTACTTTTCTGCACTTAATTATTTTTACATGGACAGCCAAGCGCCACACTTTCTTTATTTATTTAATTTTTTGCATTTTATTTATTTACTTTTCTGCACTTTATTTTTGCGTGGATGACCAAGCGCCTCACTTTCTTTATTTATTTAATTTTTTACACTTTATTTATTTACTTTTTTGCACTTTTTTTTTACGTGGATGGTTAAGCGCCACACTTTATTTATTTATATTCTGCACTTTATTTTTTTTCTTTATGTGGATGATTAACCTTATTTATTTCTTTATTCATTTACTTTTCTGCACTTTATTTTTACGTGGATAGTTAAGCGCCCCACTTTATTTATTTACATTCTTTTTATTTATTTACTTTTTGCAATTTATTCTTCTTTATGTGGATGATTAAACTCATTTTATTTATTTACCATTTTTTTATGGCTGGCCAAGAGTCCTATCTTACTTCCTTATTTTATTATTATTTTTATTTTCTATTACAACCAAGCCCCCCATCCTTTATTTTTTTCATCATTTTTAACATTATTTGGAATATTAAGACACTTATCTTTTTTCTATTATTTCCTTTAAATAACAAAATTTAACCTTTTATTCCTTTTATTAAAATAAATTTTATAAAAAATCATAACCAGACGATTCAATAAAAATCAATGGTTTTGAATAAGTATTTTTTTTAGATCTATGGATTAGATAATTACTTTAAAAAAAATATTTCAAAAAAATGAAAAGGAAAATAAAATTTAAAAATAATAAAAAGGAAAATAATATTAAGATCATTAAAAATCCATATTCGGATAATTCGGTAAAAATTTATGACAAAATTAATAATTAATTAAATAATTAATAATAAATTAAAAATTAAATTTCTCATTAAACTCCACATCCGGGTGATTCGATAAAATCCATGGTTTGGAAAATATCAAATTTATAATAAAAATGAATAAAAATCAAACACCAAGATTAAAAAAAATTCATATTTGGATAATTCGGCAGAATTTATGATATGGATTAATAATTAATTAAAATATTTAATAATAAATAAAAAATTAGATTTCATTAAATTTCATATCCGGGTGATTCGATGGAATCTATGGTTCGGAAATATCAAATTTATTATAAAAAAATTATTATACAAATTAATTACCAAGATTTAGAAGTCCATATTAATTTAAAAATCCATATCTGGATGATTCAGTTAAAATCTCTGGTTTGAAAATTAACTAAAATTATTTAAAAGCAAGCAAAACAAAATTAAAATCAACTAAGGTACCAATTTTGGCCATTAGAATAGAGTTATTTTAACGTAACCGTACTCCCGAACCCTCGAACTCTCGTAGACCATTTTTAGGTGTCTAATCGACTTAGGTGAAACCGATTGGTAAGGACTCCCAAAAACCCCCGCGTTGCCACAGTAACTTTCATTGTTTTGAGACTTTCATATTCAGTATGTCCCATATTTAAGGAATGTAATTTCCATAATTAGTAACTTTTATTTTTTGATATGTCCATATTTAATAAGTCTCATATTTGGAGAAGAGACTTTCATATTTAGTAGATCAATTTTTTCATACTTTCTTGCTTAGTAATTTTCATATTTTAAGAAGAGATTTCCATATTTAGTAATTTCTTTTTTTTAGGACTTCTATATTTTATAAGTCTCATATTTGGGGAAGAGACTTTCATATTTAGTAAGTCTCATATTTGGATTCTTTCAAAATAAATAACTTTTATATCTAGTAAGTTTAATGATCTCGATAGATAATTGTCAAAATTACAACATTCATCTCTAAACTTTGAAATATAGTATAATAAGGTATCTAAATTTTAAAAAATTTCATTTCAGTCACCCTCAATAATTACAACATAAGTCCCTGAATTTTTGAAATCTTTGCACTTTCACTTAAAATTTTTCAAATTTTACAGTTTAGTCACTAGTAGTTAGGGATGTCAATTTGAACCATGCCCTGTGGATACCCAACCCTACCTACCCAATAGGTAGGGTTTTTTTTCCCAATTGAACAGATTTGGGGTGGATCCGGATTTTTTTTGTAATAGAACCCGTTTGGTGCGGGTAGGATGTGGGTTTAGTTAACAACCCGCCCCACTAAATGGTGTATATTATGTATGTCAGTGTGTGTGTGTGTGTGTGTGTGTGTGTGTGTGTGTGTGTTCATTAAAACCACTAACACACGCCATAAACAAATGTAAGTGTGTGTGTGTGTGTGTGTATTCATTAAAACCACTAACACACGCCATAAACAAATGTAAAATGACTTGACAGCCGTAGTTCACATTTTATTTATATTTGACTAGTTGGTATTAATGAAGATTGTATTATTAGAATTAATTATTGTTTGGACATGGTTATTTATTGTTTTTTGTTTTGTTCGAACATATTTATTGTTGTTGTGTGAGAAATGTATCTTAATTTATATGTTAGATTTCTCTTAATTTCATATATATTTCTCTTAATCTCATATGTAATAATTTGGCAGATTTGCAGGTCGAGAACCCGCATCCTACTCGTTAGTGCAAGGGTAGGATACGGGTTTCAAAACCCTACCTAATACGGGTTGTGTGTAGGATTCGGGTTGTATGGATTGTATCACGGGGCAGGTTCTAGAATTGCAAAACCCTACCCGAACCCGCCCCATTGACATATATACTAATAGTGAACTTGAGCTATATTTCATAGTAATTTCAAAGAAAATTCATTGGAACATAAACATCACAAAATTGTCATAGTATATGTTTGGTGATAGTTGAGTAAGGATCTGAATGGCCTGTACAATGATAGTTGAAGGGTATGGGTCTAGAAAAATAATCAAGTATTAAAAACAATATTAAATTGTCTAAATATGTACTAAACTATAATGAAGAAGCTTTTTATGAATATTTTGATTAAATATACTAAAAGAAGAAAAAACTTAATTTAAATTAAATCACATAAAAAATTTAATTATTTGATTTAAATTTTAACAAAACTTTTTTAAAATGAATCGATTAAATCATTTTGGCATATACACTAGTAAACCTGAGCGAATACAAAGGTCAACCCGAATATGACCTGAAACTTAACTTGAAGTCACTTGAGACTGAAATTGAGTCGACTTGTAATGAACCCAAACTTAAATAAACCTGATCCAACCTAATATGAAGTCGAAATCAACCCGAAACTAAATAACCCGACTTGGGCTCGAATTCATACTAACTTGACTAACCCGAACCTGAATGACCTAGCCCACGCAATTGCCATACATGCTTGTTCTACAATTATCCATCATTTCATGGTACTAAAAAATAAAAAACATAATAATTTACTAGAATTTTCTGTTAACTTGTAATTGTTATTTACAAGTCTCAACGGATTTGAAAAAAATTATGTGATAATTTTTATAGCTTTTGATTACTATAAATGGGATATGTACTCAAATTTTCATTTTCACAAGTATATATTGTGTGAATTGGGCAAAGAGTGTGTTTGGCCAATACTATATAGGGAAAAGGTGCAATTTTACCATTGATGTTTAACCCATAGAATAATTTTACCATTGAACTTTTTTTCATTTTCACGAGTATATATTGTGTGAATTGGGCACATGGTGTGTTTGGCCGTACTATATAGGGAAAAGGTGCAATTTTACCATTGATGTTTAGTCCATAGAATGATTTTACCATTGAACTTTTTATCATCTCAAATTTAGCATCCATGTTTGATTTTGGTGCAAATTTACAACTTTTTGTCAATGGCGCCACGGTGGCGAACGAAAAATATGACATGTCAAATATGTTGCTAAGTTGGTCTAATGACGTGGCTGGACAACATGTCATTAAATATTTGGTGCTAGAAAAGGAGATATATCAACATGAACTTAGGTTTCTCTGGGGTTTGGTTAAGAAAGGGTCATAAATCAAGAAAGCCTGGTGTTTTCTGTCGATCATACATTGTGGCGATTGTCAATTTATGGTGATTCCAGTGGAGGAATCAAGAGGTTCTCCTAATAGAGATAGGTAAAACTGTCGATTGAGTGGTATAAGGTCGGTTCAATTTCCCTTTTTGTATAGTGGTTTTAATTTGTTTCTCTTTTGAAGATATGAAGTAATTAAGGTTTTAATTAAAAAAATAGAAGCTTTCATGAAGAAGTTAGGTCACATAAATTGCTTTATTTTTTGTTTAAGTTTGATGGTCTAGTTTATATGATTGAAGCATTCGAAAGTTGATTAGAGATTGAACAATTCTTCACAAAGTATGGGTTTGTTAAGTTGATCTCTTTTGTTTCATGAGTAACTAATTGCTTTGTTGTTTTGTTGTTTTATGTAGGGAATTATTGTTCAAGCTATTCATTCATCATGCCGGGGAGGGGGGAATTATATTTTCCATTTAGGTACAAGGAAGTATCTACATATGTTATAGCTGAATATTTCACTGGTTGGGTTTATTTTGTCCATTTTATGCATAACAGAAGGATTCAAAATGTGTCCAAGGTGCATGTACAATAGACGTGGACAATTATACATGTTCCTAAGGATGTGAGGTTGGTGTGGAATGAGGAAAATGCTTGGGAAGCCTTCCAGTTACTCTTAAATAGATGAGTGATTCATTATATTGTGAGCATGGGAAGGGATCTTCTGAGTTTAATATGTAGAAAGTTCTGACTGAGGATGATGTGTATTTAAACAGGGGTTATAAGATTGGTGCTAAAAAGTTACGACAGGGAATGAGGTATAAAAAGGTGGTGAAAGAAGGTTTGCACACTAACTGCGAGTTGAGTAGCAAAAAGAAAAAGAGGACTAAGACATCAAAAATTGATGAGGACAACTTAAGTGAACATGATGAAGAACTTAGGGAGGCAAGGATAAACCTTAAGAATGAAGCATTTACAGGAAAACAGTGTGAAGCTGGAGAAAGTGATGAGGAGGGAGATGATGAATTTAGGATTGAAGATGATGAAGATGAAGAGTGAAAATATTTGTTAGAGGATGGTTTAGATGGTAAGGGGAGAAATGAAGGATATGGCAGTGAGAGGGAGCATATAGAGTATTTGGATTCTGAAGATAGTTGCAGTGTTGCTTCAGATTTAGATGTTATCGAAAAAAGGAGTAAAGGAAACTTAGTTTTTTTGAAGAAGTAAGTATCGAAAGTATAAACCTGCAACTGGTCATCATAAGTTTGAGATTGGGATGGTGTTTGATAATAATGGTTAGTTTAATGAGTTGGCAACAAAATATGCCATTTCTCATCATAAGATTTAAAGTGAGTGATCCTAATAAGGTTTTGGTTAAGTGTGTGGATGATTGCAGGTTTAGAGTGTGGGCTTCCTACTGTAAAAGGTTTACGTGTTTTCAAACTAAGTCACTAAGAAAGGATCACAACTGTACTAAGAGGTATAAATTAAGGTTGGTAGCTGTTAAGTATCTTGCAAACAGATACCAAGTTGCAATTAGAAGGAGACCATCAATGAAAATCAGAGAGTTGAAAGAGAAGATCAATGATGATATAAGGGTCAATGTTAGTGTGCATATTGTTAAACGAGGTTAGGCTGATGGTAAGGATTGAACTGGAAGGTAATTACAGACATGATTGTAGTTTGTTAAAAGACTATGCTCTTGAGTTGGTAAGAAGTAACACCGGGAGTATGATGGATTTTGATGTTAATACAAGTGTAGATCTTTCATATGTTGTATTCAATAAGATCTATATTTGTTTTGATGCATGTAAGAAAAGATTCAAAGAGGGTTGTAGGAAAATGCTAGGGTTAGATGGCTACTGCTTAAAGGGTCTTATAAAGGGAGAATTGTTGAGTGTTATTGGGAGAGATAGAAATGACCAAATGTTCCCTATTGCTTGGTCAGTGGTGGAAGTTTAAAACAGAACATCATCGATCTAGTTTTTATAGCATTTAATTATAGACTTAGATATAATTAATTGCAACCAATGAGTTATTATCTCAGATCAGCAAAAGGTAATAATTTAGGACTTATATATAATTACTATGTTTAGGTAAATTGAGTGAGTAGTTTACCTATGTGCAGGGTTTATTTCTAGCAATTGAAGAGCTTCTGCCCAATGTTGAGCACAGATGATGTACAAGACATATGTGCAGTAATTGGTAGACTAAACATCCTGGTGAGGTTATGAAAGGTCTATTCTGATCTTATGCTAATATAACCTCAATGAGAGGCTTCCAGGATGCTATGGAGGAACTGTCCTAATCTCCTAGTGTTAATGAGGACCTTTTCAAAATAGAACCCATGTATTGATGCAAAGCATTTTTTGATACTTCTGTCAAATGTGATTTGAACCAGAACAATTTTTGTGAGGCCTTTAATGGGGCGAATGTTGTTTTAGATGCTAGACAAAAGCCCAATTACTTAATTCTAGAAGACATTAGAAAATATATAATGCATCGATTTGGTGAGAAAAAGGCCTTTTGTAAAAGATAGGGAATTGACCATGGTAATATGATTCAAAGAAAAATAGATGACTAGGTGATAGTCACATAATGTTTATATATATTTTACCCATTTTAATACTAATTTATTGTTAAATTTGGTAGATCTTAGTTACATTTTGTGCTCAATTCATTTGTAGGGTACATTGTGTTATTTGGGGACTTGAGTGATCAAATTGTGTGGATTTGGGGCCAAATTGCACAAGGGAGTGAAGTTGAAGGTCACTCGAAATAGAAATGGAAGATTTGAAGCTAAAGACAAGTCAATTTTATAACATGAAAATGTCATGCAACAGCATCGAGGTAAAAAGAGGTGAAAAATGGACAGAAAATTTTCATACTATCGCATGACACTTTTTACGTTATATCATGATAGGGGCATTCAGTTTTTCTTCAGGATTTTAAGGCCATACTATAGCATGGAAATTTCATGCAGCTGCATCACGATGTTTTCAGATATTTCTCTACTTCTTTAAATGAGTTTTGAGATTCTTGGGGGGATTACTTTGGATACTTAGGTATTCCTACATATTTGAGGGCCCTCATATCTCACTTAATCACCTTATGATTAAAGGATTTTTGGGAGTTGGAAGATAATAGGGCTAAGGGTTTTAGGACTACTTCTCCAAGAAGGGGTCAAGAATTAGCTTGGAGGCTAAGGAGACTTAAGTTTAGAGGTTTCTTTTGGTTCCTTCTTCCGTTTTCTCTCTAGTATTTATTTATGGTTTCCTTAAACTCTAGTATGATGTTAGTTGTTAGTTTGGACATGGAGTAGATTTTTGTATCTCTCTAAGATGAAACTTTTTTTACATAATATCTAATGTCTATTTAAGGTTTTTTTCATGGTTATTGACTATCTTGTGTTACCTATTATTATGCCTAATATTTGTGGGTTAAATGGTCACTTCACCCAAAATCACAATCCCACTTTATTCTTGACAAAGAAAGAAGAGGGATGGAAAAGAAGAATAGAGTATGAGGGTTTTATGGATAGAGATAATCTATGAACTCATTAGGTGTTAGGGAAGGGGTTAGTGCTTAATCCATCCTAGGTTAATGTATGAGCTTGAGAAATGTCATAGTTAATCTAAGGTGAGCAAAACTTGGTTTTGAGAAAGGGAGTTTTGGTTTTTCAATCCTCTCACCGCATAAGAAGTGAATGCCCTTAAACTTTCATTAGACTTAGGTAGCAAGTAAAAGAATGGAATCCTAGGGAGACAGTCTTCACAACTAAGTCATTTCATTTATAGTTAGTTTAGCTAAATCTAGATAGTCTTCTCATTTAGTGCACCTTAGTTTTTATTAGTAACCTTACATTCGTCCAATATAACATTTGAGATTTCAGTTGGTAGCTAGTAGCCTTATTTACTTTAGCTCACTCATTTTCATACATACATTCATTCAACCATCCTTAATCCTTACTCGTTTTAATTGCTTTCTTTCTTATTGTAGTTTAGGTGGTTTGAGTAGCTAGAATTTGAATCTTGGTATAATCTTTCTATCTTTTGGGACGGCACTTGTATTTGCCATTTGCACATAACAACGCCGTACACTTGTGAGTGAATAGGGGTTATAAATTTAAAACTTATTGCTTTTTTTTCCCCTTAGCCTTTAACAGTTAGTGACCAATATGAGTTAATTTTAAAACATTAGTGAGAAATCTATATTATTTTAAACATTTATGGGAATTTAAGAAAATAATTAGTGACCAATTTGGTCTTAACCCAAAGAGACAAATTTGAGACTTTTGCCTTATCTTTTTCCATAATATATATATATATATATATTCATTGCCTCATCAAACATCTAGCTAGTCACGAGATACGTACTATAATACAATTGAACACAATATATGGTTAATTACACGCTTATATAACTGGCGTGGTAAATACTAGTACTACTTTATCCATTAGTTTTTCTTGACAAAAGTCATTAATTTATATATTACTAAATCTAGGGTTGAAAACAAGTCGAGTTGAGTCAAGTAGTAGGTTAATCATGTTCAGCTTGAATAATTTATCTAGCTTAATATTTTGTTCATGTTTGGATTGAAAATATTATGAACGAACTATGAATGAGTTTTTATCTGATCGAGTTTGAGTCGAGCTCGAGCTCGAGCTGTTCATTTAAATTAAGAAAAAAATTTAAAATTAGGCAAAGTCAAGTCGAGAGTAGTAAGTAAAATGAGCTTTGTTTGAATTATATATTGAGCTTTAAATTTTGTTCAAGTTTGGTTTAATAAACTTTTTGAACAAGTCACGAACGAACTGTAAATCGAGCCGAGCTCAAGTTGAGCTCGAGTTATTTGTTCATTTTTCGCCCTTAGCTAAATCTCACATTTATATTATGGTAAAGCTCCTCCATTTATCATCAATTAATTTTAAATTGGATACTTCAACACGGTATTGAAGCCTAGCTAGATTTCGTTTCTTTAATTTGTCTTAGTTCTATCATTTGTTACCTGATTTGGACTTGCTTTCTGTCTAATTCTGATTTCAGCTTCACAAGACATAATTAATAGAATCTTGATATCTGTTAACATATATATTAATGGTCAATTTCTTGATTCTCTCATTAAACATTTGGACATTATCTTTAAGGTTCATAATTTTCTGCAATTAAAAATGAAAATCAAAATTGAATAAAATAACATGTTTTTTTTTAACGTTCAGATGCCCTCTTAGAAAAATAAAGCATTATCTTAAGTGTTTAGGTTTTGCTTAAATAAAACATCCTCAATTATAGTGAAATGAGTTTGTTTTTAGACCATTCAGTATATTCAATTAACATGTTATAGTTAAATAGACAAACTAAAAAGTTAGGGCGATGAGAAACTGGTTTTGGTAACTGTTGTTTTAATTAGGCTATGTTAATTGGCAATATAAAAAAAGAAAATTTAAGGGAACAAAAACAAAAAAAAAAGCCAACAAATTAAAATACCTAAGTTTATGAATTATATTTAATTTTGTCAAGTTTGTAATGTATTAATTATATATGGTATACGAATCCGGCACTCTTGTTTCACTTTGCGGCTTTTGCTTCTGATATAATAATGGCCTAAATACACGAAAATCATTCAGTTAACGAAGTCTAAAAATATAAAATAAAAGAATCCAAGTTATTTGAATCTGTATAGCTAGTAATATCTGGAGAGCACCATTAATTAGTTTCTTTATTTGTTTTAAATAATTAGGAGAGGGAGATACTAAGGGCAGATGAAATGAAAGGATGCATGTAGATGTACGAGAGCACTTGAAAATTTCAAATTAAGGGGTGGGGGTGGGTCTCCCTCGGCTCCCCGTAAGGGCACAAATTAGAAGTGTGTCAAATTTAATTTGGGAAAATATTTTGATTCCCACATATTTGGCTATCCTATCCGCCTCGGCCTCACCTTGATGGAGCTTCTCACCTAATTGCCTTTTGTCTCTTTCCATTCTTCCACACTCAGAAACCAACAAAAACATGTATACTCAGCTGTTTGTTTCGGATTCCAGAGTGCTCCAATGTTCTGTTCTGAAATCAATTAGTCTAAGGATTATTTCCTAGTTTTTTAATTTCCCTTTTATTGTGTGTCCGTGTGTGGCCAATGAATATATATGTTGTGATACGTTTTTAGAAGGAAAAGGAAAGAAATTGTGTAACATGGGGGAAATGCAGGGAGCTTATATATGTGTGTAACATAAACTCGAGTCTCAAAATATAAAAATTTAGCACTTACTCTTTTCTAAGTGACAGACTATTTGATATATGAGCAAATATTCCTCTGGTGAGTTTTAAACTTGGGTCATGATGATAGTATCAAAGTAGACATTGGGCCATGATTGTAACATCCCTAGCCATATTCTACATTGGAGAAACATGAGAACACTATTCATCATTTGCACTAAGAATAACCCATGCAGTTTTGGACTTAGGTTGTGGCACTTTTATAACACCACCACCATATCTTGTATGAGAGAAATGTATGAAGTCTTAAGTGTATATATATAGACTCAAGTTTTGAAAGATAAGGGTCTATTCACAGAGAATAACCTAAGTGGTTTTGAACTTGGGTTGTGAGTGTTTTTTCAACATCTCTATATTTCACATTGGAGAAATGTATGAAGCTTTATGTGTAAATATGGATCAAAGTTCTAGTATGTTTATATTTTTTATAAAGAGTAACCCATGTTTTTGTCTCAAGTGCTACCAAGAGGGGGGTGAATTGATTGAGTTCCAAAGAAAACCGAAAATGGGTTCTTAAACCCTCAAACTAAAATTCAATTCAATAAGCAATAAATAACCATATTCTAACTAGAAAATGACTACTACAATCCACCTAAATTTTGCTTTGAAAGCTACTTTTGAAGTATTTTTGAAAACAAACAAGTTCAACCAAAATAAGAAGTATAAAACTTCAACCAATGATCAAGTATGTGAAGAGTAAGAGAAGCTTGTACAAGAGAATTTTTATAGAGGTTTGGTCTCTGTTCTTGAGAGTCTACTCCTCTCCTCAATTTCACCACTTGAGAGTTTTATTCTCCACTATGAAACACAAGAGTACACAATAACATATAAGAGCACTCACTCCTTTGGTAGTTCCCTTTACCTCAACCTCTCACTAGTTTTACCAAATGCTAACTAGGAACCTTTCTAACTCTTTTTTCCTTACAAGAAAATCACTCAAACACTCAAGATAAACTCAGTAATTTTATGGTTACAAGATGGTAGGAACAATGGAAGCACTCAATGCTAGATAAGCAAATGAAAGCACAACTTTTTTGGCAATTCTCAAGTTTTTGCTCTTTGATGATAATCTATGATAATATCTTTCTTCTAGTTGTCAAGAGTGCTTTTACAATATGTATCTTGGTGTAATTATATTCTTTAAGAAGCTATTAGACTGTTGGATCCATACTGGAGACACCTGGAAAAGTTCTTTAAAAAATGGGGATCGTGCTTTGTTTTTCACGCAGAAAAATGCTCCAATTTTGGTGTTAAGTTACAAGTTTAACAGGTTAAACTCAATTTCGCCCTTTAATGGTCAAAAGTAGTTGGAGACAAGTCATTAGATGCGTTACAGGTCTGCTCAGGTGGCATTTTCTAATTTGTACGAATGATTTTTCAAATTTTGGCTGAAATCGCGCCAGCCGAAGAGTTTGAGTGGAAGCTTTTAGGCTTCCAGTTAACATATTAAGACCAAAGTTTAACATATTACCTAATGTCTTCAAAAATACCCAGTAGCTCCAGACTACGGATTAAACCATTTTAACATATTAAAGCATAAACTTGGAAGCTGTGTAGACTTAGGTGATAAAAAAATATGTTAAACTATTTCTTTAATAGATTAAACTTGAAACAAGTTAGAAAAATTTATCATTTGGAAACCAAACTTGATTCAAGAACTAATATAAATTGATGACCTACTAACTTCTCTTCAAAACAAGTTTTCTTAAAAACAAATCTTTTGAAATAACCCTTGAATTACTTGGAAATTAATCATAACTTTAACACATTTAATTTGACCAAATAAAATGATATTAAGCACACTAAAATAATGCACTTGTCATCATCAAAATTAAAGTTTAGTTTCGAACAAATCCAACACATGTGATAATAGATGGTCCATAGACCATTTCTAGACTTGGATCATGACAGCGATGATGTGGCACATTGGGCGCTATGTACATGCATTGTCTACCAGACCTAATCTTGGTTACAGAGAGATCACTTGGTTGCGTACAAAGAGTATTGTAACCCTCATATCCCAACATGGAATGGGAAACCTTATGTGTGTGTGTGTGTGTGTGTGTGTGTTTGTTATGTGTGTATTCAAGTCCGGGAACAAAAGCATTTGAGCTTATACATAGGTTAATCAATGTTCAAAACTTTATAAATTCAAGTTCTAGAATAAAAACACTAAGCACGTATAGAGAGGTCACTTAGTTCTAAGGACGTACAAGTGTACTAGTTAGGTTGCAGTTGGGGTATAACACAATTGGGAACACATAAAGGAGGAGCTTATAACACTCTCAAATCCTAATATGAAAAAAATATAGAAAACCTTATGTATGTATACAGACTCAAGATCAAAAACAAAAACACATGACACTTATTCTTTTCCAAACTATAGTTTATGTGGCATGGATAGATATTCCATGGAGCGATTATGAACTTAGGTAATGATACGAAACATAGGCTTCAAACACAGAAGATGAGTTTCAAATATAGAAGAGGAACATGTGCGGAGGGGGGGTTGAGATGAGAATTGATAAACCTTTTGCAATTTATTATTGTTTTTTCAGTTATAATTAATGATAGGTAATAAGTTAAAGAGCCACGAAGTAATTTGTGTTTTTTCTAGTGACCAAAGGGTATCATCCAAGCAATAACAAATTTGTGGGTTTTTTCTAGTTAGACAAAAAGCGAATTTGGCCAAAAATAAAATGGGAGTGACTAAAACGACAGTTAAATATCACTACTCTATCAGATTGTGTAAAATGGGAGTAAAAACATTCGCACTTTTGCTTATGTATAGGGCAATAATCTATGATATTTTAATTAATACACTACAAGAGAAATGCAAAAAGGTTAACTAATAAATCGGCCGGTATTATACTTTTTGGCAAATGATTAGCAACGAAATTGTCGATCACTGAAAACCTAATTGCCTATGTGCTGGTAACCAAGTTAGCGAGTAACTAGCAACCAACTTTGGTTGCCGGTCTGTCACTAGCCACCTTTTTAGCACTCCCTTGAGACCAGCTTACAACCAATACTTTGACAATAGAAAATTTGATCGCCCTTCCGGCCAATTGTTCGTATTTCTCTTATAGTGATATTTAGCTGGAAATTAGAACCCATATATACATGTATTGCCAGTGAAACAAACAAATTCTCAAACGGTAAAGACGACAAAGTTTTCTCAATAATATTTATAACTAAAAACAGAATATAATTCGAGTGACCAAAAAGTTAAAGGACGTCCAGTCCACTCGTCTCATGTGTTACCTCCTTAACCACTATCTTCCAACCGCGGCCCAATCCCCTTCTTCGAGCTTATCACTGGACGGCATCGACTTTTCTCAGCTCTTATTCTTCAATTTAATTATGTAAGTATCATATAAGTAGGCAAATTAATCCTCTGAAATATATAATTATTTGGATGGATAATTATTAATTAGTTAAGAGTAAAACGAATCAAAAAGAAAAAAAGTAAACTTAACCTAAGCATGCACGCATGAGATGTGAAAAATACTGATATATAGTTGTAGAGCAAACATTAGAGATTTAAATTTAATGCATATATCCATGTCCACATCATTTTGCTCAGATAGGTGACACAGATTCTTGTCACATGTCAAACAATTTTGATTTACTAGTGGGTTGGAATTGGATACAAGCCATAAATGTAATACAACTACAATCATAACTAAGCTTCAAATCGGTTGTTGAGCGGAACTCAAAATATCGGACTCTCGGAGTGTCTTCATGACAGGGCGGCGAGAAATGTTTCAAGATTAAGTAAATCGCTTAATCTAATAAATAAATTTGTAAAAAAGTACTGAAGAAAATTGAGATATTTTAATATTATTAATAAAATGTCTAAGTATATACTTATAAGCTTATAAGAAAACCGTAAACCAAAATACAGAAGAAAAATAAAAAATCAGTAAGACACTTTAAAATGACCTAAGCTTCAGACACTCAGATATCTTCCAAAACATTGTTACTTTGTGCTGTGAAATACGGTTACGAAAGCAACACCCTAGTAACTCCTAGCAGGGCCAAATTAGTCCCTTTGAAAAGATATATTATGGTGACAATCTTCACAATAATTCAAAAAGATGTGACATTCGAAAGTTGATAAGGGTTAGAAAAAAAGCCTATTTGTTCCTTTTTTTTTTATTTAGTTTGATTTGATTAGCTCGACCTATGAACTCGTCCATTAGATGCTCAACCCCCTTTTATGTCCCTTTGGTAAACCACATCAAATATGGACTCACCTTAGCTGTTTGTGTTAAAACTGCCCATCTAAGCTTGCTCGGTTGATCTCCAGTGACTTCGGCCGGCTCCATCAAATGACCTCTTAACTATAAATTAGTTTAGGAATTAATGATAATATTATCCCTAATAACTATGTATTAATTTGGCCAAGTATTATTTCTTTTGGTACTCTAACTATTATAAAAGAAGAGATGCAAAAATATTATATCACCTAATCTATCCTATACTATAAACCACTAAACTTTAACCCATCAATTGGATATAAAGAGTAAGCAATCTCTTGCGTAATACGTCAGGATTCAAATTCTAGCTGACCACGTGATATGATGGTATATATGTCAATTGAGTTAAAACTCAATCAGCTTAATGATAGTATTATAAATAGGCTGCCCGCCTCAACTTCACGGACAAGTTCTGGCCTAAGGTTTTCGGAATGTCTCTTCTAATGGACTCCAGATCGTCACTTCTTGCGCCTCCGCTACTAGACACAAGAGACCAGAGTGATAGCCTTTTCAACTTCGACACGAAAAAGCTTCAGGCCCAAGCAAGCCTGCCGTCCGAGTTCCATTGGTCGCACAGCGACTTGGTGCACACGCAACCGGAAGAGCTCAACGAACCGTTAGTGGACCTAAAAGGGTTCTTCAATGGCAATGAGATGGCGACGACAGAGGCCGTGGAGCTCGTCCGCCAGGCTTGCTCCACCCACGGCTTCTTCCAGGTGACGAACCATGGCGTCGACGGCGAGCTAATCCGAGAGGCTTACGAGGCCATTGATGCGGTTTTCAGGCTTCCCTCGAGCAGGAAGCTGAGTTTCCGCCGGAAGCCTGGCGGTGTCTCGGGGTATTCCGGTGCCCACGCCGACCGGTACTCGTCGAAGCTGCCGTGGAAGGAGACGTTCTCTTTCGGGTTTCCTGGGGATGGCCCGGACAACTGTGTGGATCACTACTTCATATCCGCTTTAGGGGAAGAGTTCGAGCAAACCGGGTACGTACGATTAATTGATAGAGTTTCGTATGCCCGAACTTCGATTTTATTATTTATTTAATTGCATACGAATGTTCTTTTAATTATTTAGTTTGGTTTCGTTAAGCTCCCGATATTAAAATTGACATGAAAATGTATTTTCTATTTGGAGGACCTCAACAAACTGTATATTTCTTGGTCTAATCTATAGTGTCTGGAAACTTCAATTAGAAGAAATATTTTTGCTGTCTCTCATGTACTGTAAGTGTATTTCATTAATCCGATACACCTTGTCGTAGCCACAAGTACTAAGGAAAAATAATTCTTTTGTGTTACATTCTTTACAACATTTAGTGTTATACAGTTCAAATCTCTTATACATCATTTTTATATTTAGTAAATTACTTTAACATATTTACTAAAATGGATCATTTTTCTATTCATAACAATTAATTTATGATTTTATTTTTTAAAAAATTTATTATAAAAATATGAATATTCTATATAAAAATGGAACTTTAAAGGTTATAGTTTCTAAATACCAATGTTAAGAAATTTTTTTAATATATATTAATATGAATATGTTTAAATAAAACTTTAGTAAAAAAAAAGGTAAAACGGTTAACTAATGTGAAACGGATGGAGTATTTTTTTAAATATTATTTCAATATTGACTTCTTTCATCTCATGTGTACTAAAAAGTAAAGGGTAAAAATGAAAAAAAATATACAAACTTTCTCATTTTTCTTAATTTCTAGATTAAGCATAGATGTCTCAAAGAACTGGAAGGAGGAAATAGTTAGGTTAATGATGATCTTATTAGTAATCCATTAATTATTACATATTCTTGTTAATATTGCATGCCTACTTAATTAACGCCTTTCCCCGGCCCCTAATTACAGGAGGGTTTACCGAAAATACTGTGAAGCAATGAGGGACCTTTCTCTCAAGATTTTTGAACTACTGGGCATCAGTTTAGGAATTGATCGTTTGCACTACCGGAAGTTCTTTGAAGATGGAACTTCTATCATGAGGTGTAACTTGTACCCTCCTTGCACCAATCCATGTCTAACTTTTGGAACTGGCCCTCACCGTGACCCAAACTCTCTAACAATTCTTCACCAAGATGAAGTTGGAGGCCTTCAAGTTTTCACACACGACAGATGGCAAGTGGTTCGCCCTCGATCCGATGCCCTAGTCATTAACATCGGCGACACCTTCATGGTGAGTAGAAAGCTAGAAAATTCTCAACTTAGCTATATTTGATGAGCAATATATATGACAAGTACAATAGTTCTTTAGAGACTACTAGCTAGCTAGCAGCTCAATGATTATTACTTATTGAGAAAGGAGGTTGTGGGCAAGAGTTCTTTTGGGAAGGAAGTACAATGTTTTCTTGAGAACAAGTAGATATCGATAGAATTGCTGATGTGAGCAAACTAGTAGAGATCATTGCCAGCGAAGAAGATTGGATTTTGAGACAAGAAGACAAGTGGGGAGAGAGTGGCCCTTCTGATCTCTTCCCAATTCTGTCCCTTCAATTTGGTTCCAAGCAGCCCACAGCTACAGAAAACAGGAAAGAAATTAACTAAAATGTACATGTCGGTTTGTTTATAATCCTGCAGGCATTATCAAATGGGAGATACAAGAGTTGCTTGCATCGGGCAGTGGTGAACAGGGAGAGAGAGAGGAGATCACTGGCGTTTTTTGTGTGCCCGAGAGAGGACAAAGTGGTGAGGCCACCTGAAGATCTTGCTGGCACATCACAAGGGACAAGGGAGTACCCAGACTTCACATGGTCAGATTTGTTTCAATTCACACAAACCCACTACAGAGCTGATGCTGCCACCCTCCAAAGCTTCTTCCAGTGGCGCCTGCTTTCTTCCAACACTCCTGCTTCACCTTCAATTTAATTCCAATACATATTTCAATAATGTCCCCAAGTTAATTGTTGTGGCACTTGTATATATGCATCTAGTAGCTTGGAGATACATATGCTTGTATTAATCATAATATGTCGCATCAGTTTGTATATTTAGCTTTCTACTGGAAGCTGTTGCATCTTTTTTAAGTTCAAGATGTCCTGCAACATATAATAAATTTGTATGATAACATGCGTTCTCCTTTGTAAATTTCTTTGCGCCTGTAACATTGTTCTTCTACATGAGTACTTGTACATGTATCTGTACATATATATACATATGCACTATTATATTAGTAGTTTATTGTTTTTATTGTTTTTTTTTTTTTTACTTTTGGTGTGCAATGTAAAGAATTTGGAAAAACTTATAATAACTTTAATGTGGTTTGACCCAACATACACTTTGTCCTTACTATCTTTGAAATCCTACACTTTACCCCTATTTATTTATTTTCGTTTTACGTCATCCAACGACAGCTTTTGAAATTATAATTTGAATTGTAAAATGATAGCTCTCTTCCAGTATTTTCAATCTCTCTAATATTGTTTTGTATAATTAATAGATATTCTAAATTATCAAACTTTCTTCTCTTTAAATACATTTTTCTTTCTGTAAATGCAAATTAATATTTTTTAAATATCAATTAATTATAAAAAAGTGTATGGACAATAAATATGACATAGAAAATATAGAAAATAGAAATAAAACACTTACAAGTTATTATAACACACAAATAGGCAAATTAATAATATATAATACACAAAATAGGACGAGGCGATGGGTTTAATAAGAATCCCACCTCGAAAAAATAATAAAAGATGAACTCAACTAATTATTATTAAATGTTTAGAGTGAAATAATACATATATATGATGGTTGTCTATCATACCATTAATTAGTTAATTAAACATATGAGAATACAATGCATGAGATACATCACTGTCATATCCAGACCTTGTATCATATGCGCTAGGACTCCTAAAGTATCATCCTTGTCGTATTCATTAGTTGGTTCATTGGATATATATATATATAAATCAGATAATGGGTTGTAGAAGCTCATGGGTGCTTATTCGATTCTGAATATATTATTTAGGTTGCTGATAATAAAGCACTTAAGCATTGTCAAATATAGAATTCCTCTTAATTTATGTTACTTTCTTCATCTCAAAACTTTTGGTCAGTTGATTTTTTTTAGTATTTTGACTTGAATTTATTTATATTATTGTTTGTTAGAAAAAATAAAAAATATATATATTTAAAAACTACATGTTTTGATTTATCATTCATATATAAATATTTTCATTTATATATTAAAATGTTGAAAATAAAAAATCCTAAATTAATTATCAAAAATAAATAAAGCAAAAATTTTGGGATGGAGGAAGTAAAATATTTTTGTTGATTTCGATCAGGTTTCAAGTAAAGTCTATTGGGGTACTTTAGCTTTTATTCTTGCCCCAAATGAGTGCCTTATTTTTACATTTGTCTCAGTGAGATACCTAATCTTTTGATGCGCGTTCCACTAATATACTTTCTATCAATTTTACCATTAAATTGGATGGAAATTGATGATACGACATTAAATAATATTAAAATAAAGTTCAATAATATTTTTTGTCCTAAAACTTTTCTAATTAATAATTCTAAACCCTAAACTTCTAAACCTACCTTTCCAAGCTTAAGTCTACTCTTCCTCCTCATCCCTAGCCTCTTCTGCTTGCCTCTCCCCTTTCAATTCTCATAGTGTTGCTCAAAATACCTGTCCAACTTGCCTACAACCCTCTATTTTTTGGCTTACCAAGTGAGACCCTCACTTTATCGAACAAGTCCTTCAATTTGTCTTTGAATTTTTCTACGTTTGTGACATTCTACTAATTGACACAGTAAATCTCGTACGCCTTGTTGACTTTCCCAATGAAGTTTCCAGGTTTGTAGCGGAGGAAGCAAAACTCATACCAAATCTGAACATCATCATTGTCGGAGGAAGCACCAAATTCGAGCATCATTGCTGCTAGAGGAAGCAGTTTCTAAGTCAGCCCTACTACCGTCGCAGATGAAGTTTCTAGGTCTATAGTGAAGGAAGTGGTTGTGGTTGCTAGACGTCAGCCATAGATGCAATCCGCACTACCGCCAGAGAGACGAGCAAAAATCATAGCAATCTTCAACGCGAACCGTCACAACGTTCATGGTGCTGATATTCAACTTCAAATTTGATAGTGTTTCAAATGGGCTTGCTTGATGATATTGGGGGAGCGCTGCCAGTGGTGTGTGAATGAGGCTAGGGAGAGGAGGAACAGTAGATTTTAGGCTTGGGAAATGTAGGTTTAGAAGTTTAGGGTTTAGAATTATTGATTGGAAAAGTTTGAAGATAAAAAATGTAATTAAAACTTTATTTTAAAATTATTTAATGTCACATTATCAATTTTCATCCAATTTAACAACAAAATTAAGAAAAGAATCTCGGTATAATACGCATCACGGGGTTAGGTATCTTACTAGGACAAATGTAAAGATAGGGTATCCATTTAGGATAAAAATAAAAATTAAGGTACTCTCGGTAAACTTTACAAATCAAGTTTATGAAGGTAGTCTATTTTGTAAGTTGTGTCTAAATTTAGAACAAATAAATCAGATACTTTAATTCTTCTTCTTTTTAAGTAAACTTTGTTCCTATAAAAATTACTTAAGTAAATTTTATCCTATACCTAATTTACTTTAAGGAATGTGGCTCATTCATAACTTGGACCAGGTAATCAAGTGTTGGAGCATGAAACACAGGGACCATACGTACAGTTTTGTGATTTTCTAATTATCCGCCTTTCTTCTGTTCTTTCTAGCAACTACTGAAATATCCTGAAACAAAACCAAAATTTCCGTGGCTTTCCATCACAAATTTTTGTTGGATTTTGGCAAGAAAAATTAACAATTTGTTGGTGGTTTTTAAAATGTGACTGAAAAGTTATAAATTAAAAATGAATTAAAATCAATATGTATAATGGATGAAAAAATCAACCAACTACGTACATACAAAATTAATCTACAATGTCAAACACAAACACACACACATTATATATAACATTCAGTATATTCTCCTTAATCTTCATAACAATATGTATATAAAATTGATGCCACGCGCAGTCAAAAAATTAAATAATCCAAAAAAGAAAAAAAAATCGAGAAGGGAAAAAAAATCTTCCTTTTTTCTATCTAGTAATTCTTACCACTGCCCCACCGAATCTATTTGGTCATGTTGTTGCAACTGTCTCTGAATTGAAGTTGGAGAAAAAGGCAATGAAAATGGCTGATTATGGTGATCAGTTGGCACAAAAGAAGGTTGGTGTGGAGATAATAAATTGGTAGAAGAACACAAAACATTGAAATTTGGTAGAATATTGTGATTGTTTTGTTCTTGTTGATGTGGCCTGATCTGCTGCTGGTGATCAGACACTAACCTTTGTTGTTGCTTTGGGACATTAAGCCTCTCTCCTTCAATCTCCCTGTACTTGTTCAGATACAACTTTAATGGCCCAACATAGTCTTCAAACCCTAGGGTTGTGATTGCCCAGATGATGTCATCACCATTGATGGTTTTTCTCTTTTCCCTCTGGCATTTGTCTGAGGCCTCTCCTGTCACAAAGCTGATGAACTCCGACACACATTCTTGAACTGTCTCTTTTGCATCCTTGGAGATCTTCCCATTCCCCGGGATCACCTTCTTCATGATCCTTCCCACATTCGCAATCGGGAGCAACCTATCCTGCTCCTTGTTGCTATTATTGCCATTGTTGTTGTTGTTATTGTTGGTTGTGGTGTTCGTTTTCGTGTTTGTAGTTTTAATACATGGACTCACTAGGTTTCCACTGGAGGGACCAAGTGGCCCTTTCTCCTGGTTTTCTTCTTTCATTTTTCTTTCTTTCTCTATCTAAGCTGTTCAATTTTTTGTGTGTTTGAGAGATGATTGGCTCTAAATTTTTTGTGAATTCTTTTTAGTGGTGTGGGATAGATGGAAATAGGAGCATGAAATTAGGCTGATGAAGAGGAGACAAAAAAATATGGGGTTTGGTTGTTTTTAACAAAATTGGACCCAAGTGACTCGCTCTCTTTTTATTTTTTAGTTACATAGTTGACAGTCATAATGTGATCCGTTCTATTAAACTATTTTTCTAATTAAGTCTAATAAACATGTTTTGCTTTTAGTGCAAGTATTTTTTTGGTATTTAGAAGCATACATTATAAGTATATAAGGGAAGAGATATCAATATTGTAAATAAAAGAAAGGAATGCCAGCTTTTTCAAGACTCATAAGGCAATCAAATTAATTTTGTGTAACATTTTAGTGGAAGGAGTGGAGATGCCATAGTCAAACGTTGGATCTCCTCACAATGTCCAAAACATTTTAGGGTTCAAATCATATAAATTGCTAATTTTTAATTGATTTTCAATTTTAATTCTTCTTTGTTTAGAAATGGCTTCACTTAAAAGCTAATATTTTCTTAAAATTTTGTAATTTTTTTAATGAAATTTTACTATGCCTGACTTAAAAAAATTAATAAAAATACTCATACTACTAAAAAAATGATGATTTTTCAACAACCCCTTTTTTAACAGGCAAAAGCCGTAGCAAATTTACTGAAGTTTTCTTATAAACGTTTTTTTAACAGCTGGCCATCATAAAATGATTTTCAGATGAGTGTGATTGGATTTTTTTTTTTTCCTACATCCGGTTGCTGGAAAAATTCCCGTGCCTCCAGTAAAGTTTTCGAACGTATGTCATAGGAAAAATTTTAGCGGCTAGCCATTGGAAAGCTTCTGGACTCTGGAGGCCTCCGGTGAGCTTTCTGATGACAGTGTGCTATTAGAATTTTTTTTCTTCCCTAGTTAGCCTGCTTGAAAAAGAAATTTAAGTTTGAATTGAAACTTTCCAATTGCCGGCGGCCAAAATTTTCCCCTCCATCTTTTCCACCGGAAAAAAAAATGAAATTTAAAATTTTCTGACACACTTGGCTATCAGAAAAATGGGGAAAAAAAATTCATGCATTTTTCTTGCCAAAAAAAGTTAAAACTTTTACACTACGATTATAAAACCATGATTTCTCCACAAAAGTCATCACTTTCACCGTCACTCTCTCCTTCACACAAATATTCTCTCCCTCTTTCAATACATTTTTGCTTTTTCGCTTTCTTTGTTTTTTTTTTTCTTCTTTTTTCTCTTTTTCTCGAGTAAATTTCATGAATAGTCCATAACCTTTAGTCATTATTTCTTTTTAATTCCTAACCTATTGAATATAAATAAAACGTCCTTCCCCTTTTTCTTCTTCTTCGATCGACTCTCCCAAAAGCCAAATAGGGAGAAATCTAGATAGGTGGTGGCGTGGTGAGAAGTAGGGCTGCGGGAACTATGGGTCAACCAAACGGTTTAAGTGGGTTGGTGTGAGTAATGAGATTAGGATATGACTGTAAATATTGGCAACTTCTGGGACTTTTAGAATTTGTTTAGGAGTGTTTGTATAAATAACACATTAACACAATTATATTTGGGTTTTTGGCCATTTGAAATTAGAGGTTTAGAACCATTAACTAGCTGTGCACTTTCCATGAAATCTGAAGGTTAGACGATTGGATAGCTGGACTTTAGTGATGGTGGCTCGGGCAGCCTTTAGGCAGGCAAGCGGCAGAGTGGTGACATTGGACATTGGTGGATCAGCGTGCGAGACATGGTGGGACGGGGTCTCCTCCTCAATTAAGTATAGTTGACGGTCGGAGACACCTAGGAAAGAGGGCATCTAGCGAGATGGGATGGCGGCGATGGGCTTGAATGACTGGCGATGGTGAATTAGTGGCAGAGGAGGAGAATGGCTGTGGTGGCATGCAGTTGAGCGAGAGAGAGCGCGAATTGGCAGAGAAAGGACATGGTAGGGATTTATTTTCTTTAAACAGGGGCATATTTATCTTGTCACCCGTAGAGCGCACCTAGGAGTAAATGAGAGGGCCGTTCTGAAAAACTTGTCCACCAAGTTAAGTGTGTCCTTCTAGTTCTTGGCCATTTTGAATTAGAACCGTTAACTAGCTATGCACTTTCCATGAATGTGTTGCTTTCTTTTCAAAACCATTACACTACCAAAATCAGATCAAGAAAACAAACCTTGAAAATTCACAAAAAAGGACCATGAAATGGCAAAGGCAAAAGAACAAGAGAGCTCATGTTTGTGTGATAGCATATGGAAGTGTCTCAACCTCTGTCGGCCGCCACATAGATTTCTGGACGCAGAGAAGCCCTGCGTTGTTCTTGGAGAAATTTGCCCGCACTGCCCATTGCATAGACCTCAACATGCCCTCCACCTCGATAATGGTCTCGATATTGTCCCGGACAATAAGAGTTCCTTCTGGCCTAAGTATTCGATCAACCTCAGCAACCACGGCGACCAAGTTGCACCTTCAAATGCACAATCATATACATTCATGACGAATCTACATGTTTCAAGCAGAACTAAGAGCAAGGCTCCCGGGCTAATTAATCAGGTGCTAATCAATGAATTAAAGTAGGCTCTTTGGACCAGAACTTAAGGACAGACTACCTCTTCTTGACCTTGGAGAAAAGATGATCAGCATGAAGAAGATCGTATGATCTCGGATATGTGCTGAATGACTCGCACCAGTCATGATAAATCCCGAAAAGGCCTCGTTCATAAACAATGGGAAGTGTATCTGGGGACTCAGTTGTGACCACATTCATGACCCAAACACCAAGATCTCGAAGAGCTGCAGCAAAGCTGTGAGCACAACAGAGTTAGAAGAAAGTTTATATGTCAATACTTGTGCAAGCGGAATGACCCTTTTGCTTACCCTCCATACACAGCTCTCATGTCCATCACATTTCTAACGAATGACCAGTTTATTCCCAAGCCATTGAGATAAGACTTGGTGACCACCCGTTTCCACTGCTGATGGTCTGCAGTGAAATCTTCTGGTGCAGCTTTCCCATAAACTCCAACTTGCGAGCTCAACAACCAGTATGGTGCCTTTTCCAGCCTCTCCGGCCACTTCTCAGGCCACTGAGATCCGCGCTCTGTGGCATTTGTTGGCACTTTGTGGATACATGCTTGAAGTGAAACGTTCCTGCAATGAGAAACCAGCAGCTCATAATATGTAGTGTCTGTTAGCTTCACAACCTCATCTAGCATTTAGCACTGAAAACTCGATTAGACACAATTATTGAAAGAAATTTTGAATGACCAAGGATTTATTTTCGAGTTGTGATAGATACCAGGCTGCATTTGCATCATCAGATTCAGGGCAAAGGGGAGGCTCCTTTTGTGGTCTTTTCTCATAGCACTCACTGGAAGTAGGTTTTCTAAATGTCGCTACGCCCTTCCTATCAGCTATGACCTTAGTTCTGTTAACAAGCTCCCAGCACATAGCTTTCGTTAGCTCTTCCATTGCTGCAGGCAAATCATGAGCAATCACACCAGTTATTAGCCTCGTAATTCATCAATTCATAAAAAACTAGGGTCATTGAATGGTAAAAAGAAACATCCACCAGTCCATATTTCAACATCTTCAGCTTGCTTCTGATAGACAGGAGTAGCAGACCACACAAAGAAACCACCAGGCCGAAGCAAACGATTCAGCTCCAGCAAGAGTTTGCCACCTGCTGGTTATAAGACATGTGAGTACACTTGTAACCATGCTCTTAAAACTAGACATTACTAATTGACTTTTGCTGGAGATTCTGTCAATCAATTAGCAACAGCTTATGTAAATATGAGTCAAACTTAAAGCAAGGAACTAGGTCAATCATGTTAAACAGGAAAACTGAATAGGAACTGAGTCAATTACCCTCTATGTGCCATGGAACCCGGCAACGTGCACAGTGGATGACATCGAAAACTCCTCCTGGAAAGGGAAGTCTCTTTGTGCCCATAACAGCTGATATGGCAGGAATTCCCCTTTCGAGTGCAAACTGAACCTGAGCCTCATGTTCATCTTTAGGAGCAAGAGACATAGTGAGGACATCTTTGTCGAAAATAAATCCCCCAAAGCTAGCAACTCCACACCCCACATCCAATACCACACGTGAGCGTTTTCCCCAAGCGATGTCATTGACAGACTGCATGATACACATACGAGCTTAGACTGTAACTTGTCAAAGAAGTAAAGAAAGCTGTTGCACTAATGCACATATTGAAATGAAGCAAGTGTAATATGTTTACTGATGCTACAGTCTCAGCAACAGCTTTACATGGTTTCATCAAAATAAAGCACTATGTTCTGTTAGCTATAGAAGTACATGCTTAAGGAAGTAAGACTGCTGGGAAGGGGCACTAACAAGAACTAAGAAGAGAATCATTCCAAGAATATTAAAATTCTCACTTCCTGTATGAATTCAATGTATTTAACCGCGCCATGCTTGAATTGGGTTCCGCCACCAGGAAAGGTGAGGTATTCTCCACTAACTTTCACCCAGTTCTGATGCCCCTTAAATTCCACAAGCTGGGTATGGGGGACATTATAAAACCAAATCTGCAGGGTGCAGTTTCAAGTTTTATCTCAGTAACAACAACAAGAACTCAACAATGAAACTGGTTTACTGTCATGATGATAAACTTGGAAGTACCTTTTCCCGGCTTGTAGGCCACTTAATGGAGCGCCTATATCCTTTAGGAAGAGGAACAAGACAGGTTGGAGGTTGTTCCGGACAGTGCCTCTCTCGATGTTCATAATGCTTAGTGCTATGGAGACTCTTAATTGCCTTCAGATTGTCAAGACATGGAATGTAGTCAGGCCCAGCCGTTGTGTTGCAAAGTTTCCAACTGTATACAGCTTGTTGAGTCGAAGATAACCATGTCTCCTTCTCAACCTTTGACTCAGCAGCCTGAGTAGAAAATGACACATTTTGTGCCATGGTTTCATTCAAAAGCTCAGTCTGTGATCCAGAACTAGAAAGGTCTTCACTAGTCCTCTGGCTTTTCATCGAGCTATCTTCCTTGCTTCCTAAGTTTTCTTTTCCGGATTCAGTTTCACCATCCTGGACTGCATTCTCCTCCATCTGGTTACTCACCTTCCCTGCATTACTTTCACCAGAGCTATCATCAACTTTTGTTTCACTATTTTCATTGGAGTTCTGATTAGAATTGGATTTATTGTCACCACCATCCAACTCAGACTTCTTCTCGTTTGATTTTTCTTCAGTATCTACCAGTCCACTTGATTCTTTACCCCCATCAGTTTTCACCTTAGAATCTTTGCCAAACAGTTTATCCTCTCCATCTTGCATCTGATTTTTGGAGCCATCATCAGACTGAGTTTCTTCATTTGACAAATCCTCAATCTTTTCGACACTTGCATTCTTTTCTGGACTCACATTGGCAATTGCATCACCAGCTGCAGACCTACTCGGCAAACCATCTAAGCTAGCTTCAGATTCCTGTGCATTAGTACCACTGTTCCTGACAGTGCCTTGTGCAGTTGCAGTCTCATCCTCCCTAACATCTTGTTTCTTCTCCGGAGTAGCCTCATCCCCATTTTGAACGGGAACGATGGACGAAGATGTCATCATCCATATCCCCACTAGGCATAAAGCAATAAACACGAAGATTGTGAAACTAGACCAGTAACTAGAGGAAGACTTTCTACCATTATCAATCCTTGTATATCTTGCCGTCGCCATGCCCCTTGCTCTATATAACAAAAATCCCTAAATATAGTACACTGAAAAAAGAAAAGGCAAGAAAACCGTTAATTCTGCAAGCAAATCGAACGCAAGCAGACAAGACAAGTACACTAATCTTCAGACAGATCCTTGGCGAGGACATCATTCAGGTTAGCCAGACTGAGAAGCATAAATCAATAAATAAATTAGCGAGTATTTCAGAATTCTAAACCCTATAGAAACCGTGCCAAACAAGTTACAATGATCGCTTTCACAAATCAGAAAAAATAATCAATCAACTAAAAACCCAGAAATGACACTGCCTTTGGACCATCAAAACCGCATCAATATCTGCGGGGAAAATAACCAAAATGAGAAAAACAAAAAAAATAGAATCGAATCAGAGTACCTAGGAATTAAAAGATTGAGCTTCAGCGCTGTGTGTTCATCGTTACAAAGAGCAAGTTAAGCTGTTTACGTAACATTTTTTTTTTAAAACAAAAAATTGTTGTTTTTATCTATGAAGAAGTTAAGAGGAATTTGGAAAAAGATTACGGTAAGAGAAGATGAGAAAAGAAAAGGAATTTCATTACTGGACGGCCGGAGCATAGGAGAAACAAAGGGAGAAAGAGACGGCCACTCCGTGAAAATGGTGAGACATATGGTCCCTGTAAAGTCTGTAGCAAAGCAGGGTCAAATTTTTGGATTTTAAAGCGGAGTCAATTTCCTTTAATCTATCAATGAGATTTATTAGGCGAAATGGGTAAATATGTGAACAACTCGGCCATCAATATTTTCTTTCTGGACAAATAAGCCACCACAACTAAAGGCATGTGTTACCTTTGGCACCCAGGACACAAATTGTTGCTAGAGAAGACCTGAGTTTTGTTCAGCCATGCATGTGTAACAAAAGTCCCATTATTCTCTCTTTAATTGTTAAGTAACAACACCTAATTAATGTCTAAATCATATTTAGCTATTACAGTCTGAGTCTGAGTTAAATTTTAATCCTAAATTAATTCAATTTAAGTTAAAATAAGCAAAATTAGGACCGATTAAATATGTTCGGAGTTTAACCTGCATCCAGGAGAGAGATTTACTAATCTTTATCACCCTCCAATGGCTAATCTAATCTAATTATATTTATATAAAGCAAGACAATCTTAAAAAAGTTTTTGGTCTTTTCTTTACTTGCCACCCTCCCTACTTGACACATGTCCATTTTAACCTTTTTCTTTTCGCATGAACTATGTCTTGTGAGATAAAAACTTAAAATTCAAAATTAACCTTCTTTAAAACTAACGGAATCTCTAACACCGTTAAATAAATTTAAAAGAATGGTAACTACTTGGTTTTTACAGAGTTATGATTAGAAACGGGGCATAGATTTAACGTTTCAAAACAAAATTCATTAACCTACAGTAATTAAATTGGAGTTAGATTAGGCAACTTATCAATTAGTATAAAAACAATAAAGGGATGGGAGGCATTAAAACCATGTAATTGGATCTTGATTCCATTCTTATAAAAAAAAAAAAAAGAAATTACGTAAAAATGTTAAATTAGTGAATAAGTCAAAGTAGTAATTAACTATTTCCCAAAAATCATTGGACCATTCGGACAACTAACTCTACATCGTAAATAAGTACTCCCTCCGTCCCATATTTTTTTCAACACTTTCCATTTTGAGTTGTCCTAAATTCTTTAAAACATTTCCTTTTTTAGTAAATTTCACTATGTATCTATACCATTATACCCCTCATTCTTTCATCACTCAATTCTCTCTTCCACGCTAAAACGCACTGCTAAATTATTTTGTTCAATCTCAATGATGAACGGCTAAGGTGAAACGGACGTCAATTGATGAGACAAACAGACAATTGAGGTGAAGCAGATAGCGATTAACGTGATGGAGGAACGATAAAGGTGAAGCGGCCGAAGATTGACGCGACAGACGAGATCAACATGAAGCGAAAGGAGATAAACGTGAAGTGGCCAGAGATTGACATGGACGACAGAGATCGACACGGATGGTCGGAGATCTACACAACGAATGGAGATCAACGCAATAGAGAGCAACACAGATGGATAGATGGACGGTGATCAATTCGCGCCGTGATAGGGACAGCAACGATTAGGTCTCGTTCCCTAGTCCACCAAACCTCTACTAGCGGCACCTATATGTTGCCAGACAGAAAATGACCGATCTACTTTAAGGAAGACAACAAAGATTGAGGAAGCAAAAGGGCAAAACTGGAAAGCAAAGGTAAAAAAATGTCTAGCCTTAAACCACGTGCAAATACATTTGTTTCAAAGAAAACGGGACAGAGGGAGTATTATGTTAGTATTTGGATACATTAGACCCATAAATAACTCCCCTATTCTGACTAATTTTGGTTTGATTACATAAAAGGGTGCAATTAATAGATGAGTAAATTTTCCTAAATAAAAGTTTGAAGCATTCATAGGATTAATTTTAGGTAAGGAAAAAGTTATTTACATATAAACATTGATTTAACAAAATTACCGCCCCTGTTTATGACAGATTTGGCCTGAAATTCCATATGTAATAAAGTCTTCAATTTCAAGATTGGTAATATATCAAACACAAAATTATTATTTACCACTAATCACAGAATTAGTAGAGTAATTTACTTAAAATTTACTTGTCAATTCATCCTCTAATAGAGACTGACCTCTTAACATTGGCCTATAAAAGTTTACTTAATTCCAAGGAGAATTCTAAACATTCTCCTACATTAAAGCATAAATTTTACTATATTTCATCATGCATCTCATTAGTTTGTACTATCGTCGAATACATTAACATCATAGGTGATTCTTTTAATTATTTTTTACAAAGAAGGATACTCTGAGTGAGGCAGTGTTGGTAAATGTTCTACTACTTTCATAGACAGGTAATAAACTAAACAATGCATGAAATGATTTAAGACTAATTGATGTGTTTATTGTCTTTGGTGATTGAAAAATAACTATAGCTAGAGGACTCTAAGAGACTTAATCGAAGTTATTGACATTTAAAAAGGTCAATTATTTTATTTTACAAATTTCTTATTGTACGCAAATGACTACATGCATTATTTTATACAATACACCATAGTGTCTGATATACGGATAAGCGCTTGACAAGTGTCAATACATATTCACTACCGTTGGATGGGTGAGAGATCTTATCTAGTGGCAATCAAAGGCAAGCTGCAAATAAATGGGTATGTGCAAAGAAGAGAGAGGACAAACAAGGTGGGACATTTTTCTTTCTCTCGATAGATTATTAATTCCTTTGTTTCTAATTGATGCCACCATTTACTTTTTCTAATTTAAATTTGATTTAAATTTAGGGGGAATTCATTTTAAATTAAATTTATATATTATTATTCATCATTTTTATGTAAATTATATTTATTTAAATTATTAATTTATTAAAATCATACACTTAAAGAAGTCCAAAAATTAATTTTAGAATTTTTTTTCTTGAAAGTAAGTATTTTTAATTAATTTTTATTTTTTAAGGTTATAAAAAAAAAAAGTAATAAAAAATACATTATTTTATAAATTACGCTTTATATGATAATAGTCACTTTATATTCATTTTGTATAAGAATAATGCATTAAATTTAGTTAAAAATGAATTGTCACTTTTTATATTATTTTTTTAAAAAAAAATAAAAAATATATTTAGAAAATAAAAATTTTCATTTACTATTTATAAATATAAGTATAGAATTTGCATATAAAAATTTTAAAATGAAAAATTTTACATTAATTATTATGAACAATATATGGTTAAAAAATAGGGGGAGAAGTAGTAATAAATACCAATGTTAGTGCTCAATCCTAGATGATTGAAATTGTTCATGAATTGGAGATATATTAAAAAAACTGCAAAAAATTATATTCATAAATTTTATGGAATTATTAACTTTTAATATTGTAGTTGAAAAATAGTACTCATGGGCTTATCAATCTGTTACAAGATTGGCTTGGCTTCGAGAAGGTAACCGAAATGCAAAATATTTCCATGCATATGTCATGAGACAGCAAAACAATAGAATAGTGCACATGAGAAATGGTATGGGTGGATGGGCAAAATGGCGAGAAGACATTAAAAAAAGTGGCGGTCGATTATTTTTGTGAGTTGTACTTGTAAACCTCAACCAGACCCTGAGCATGATGAAGTATTAGGGTTGGTGGACAGACGAGTTACTTATGAGATAAACAGGGTGCTGGAGGCAGACTTTGTAGAGAAGGATCTCTGGCTGGAATTGAAAGTGATGAACCCAACCAAGGCACCGGTATCGGACAGGGTGACAACATAATTTTTTCAAAAATTTATTATCCTACGATAATTATAATGGAGAGTTAGATTAGGCAACTTATCAATTAGTATAAAAACAGTAAAGGAAAGGGAGTACTTAAAACCGTGTAATCAGACTAACAAAAAGGCAATTAAATTAAAACCTTTAATCAAGGAAACAAATGAATAAAAACGTCAAACTAGCGAATTATTCAAAATTCATTTAGCACAAAAAGGCCGCATGATGACTTCCATTTCTCCCAACTAAATAACTGCCAGATCTGAAATGCCATAAACACACATTCAAATGTTAAAAGATAACATAATTTTAAAAAAAAAAACAGGTAAATGAAGGTAGATAAGTCTATAGAAAAAATAACAGAAAAGTTGAAAAAAAAAAATGAAGAACACATAAGGCCAGCAGCTTTAAATACTAAGGCTAGATATGAACAGATCTGGTCTTGGGCAAAAGAAAAACATCAGTAAATAAGAGATATCGAATAAACATGGGCTAAGAAATATAATCTAAACTTAACAGTTAACTTAACAAATTGAATATTTAAATTGATTAAGTTAGGCCATAAACACATTACACATTTGCAAATTTTTAAGATAATTTTTTATTTAGAAAAAAAAGGTAAACGAAAAACTCATAATAAGGCCATAGCTAGAAACACCAGGTGTAATCATACTTGTAAATTTTTCAAAAATACATAAAAGGTTAACAAAAATAAAAGAGAACCGAACAACTCATAAGCCCAAATCTGAAAATATGTTAAAGTTAAAAAAACCTACAAATGTGAAAGAATAACAAAAAAAAATTGAAAAAAAAAACCTAGAACTCTTAAGACCAGATCTTGAAAGATTGATCTTGAACCTAAGCAAAGCTTTTTTAAAAAAAAGGTAAAGTTGCAATCTAGACAAAGCAACAAACAATAAGCCATTGATATATAAAGAGTGCAAGAACAAAGAAGAAAAAAAATAAAATAAGTATAGATGGAAACGAATCCTGACGGCACCAGACAAAGAACTGAAATACAATTAATTATGAACCAATATCTATCCTTGAACACACACACATATGTGCGTGCGCGCACACATGCACACCAATTTTTAGGAACCACTTTAAACAAACTAGACTACTATTTCTAACATTTTTTTTACTTATTAGTTTTCATATGTCTTCTTCATAAGTAACTTAATTATTTATATGTTTTACACTTTTATTTTTTTGATTTTGTGGCAATGCTGGGATATTTAAACTGGTTAGTACCTACTCCTTTACATTTGTGGATTATTTGCGACAAATAATACATTACGGGAAAATTTTTCCCTTTGTCCAAGATGAGCGGTATATTTGCTGCTCTTCACATAATAATAATAATAATAATAATAATAATAATAATTAGCTAGCTAATAGTGAGATTATATTAAAGCACATGGGTGGAGTTGTGAAGAGATCCACATCTCGAATGCGAGAGCATCCCTAAATCGGGTATAGGTCTTAGGAAGAAAAGAAAAAGAAAAAGTGAGATTAGATTACATGGTAAATAGTAGTCCCATAAGTGTTTTCCGTTAAACTAAATTTTGATTATTTAAAAAAAATATATATTTTTTTTTACCAATGAAGACTATTTGGCTTGTTTTTTTTTTTTAATAAGGCTAAATTTTATCTTTTGTCCCTAAACTACATCTCATGTTGCAAATTTATCTCTACAGTAGCGAACGTAGCAATGTATCCTTAAAGTAACCATTCATTGCCAATTATCATGCTGTCTGCAAACCTTTTTAGGTGTTTCAATTGGCAAATATAAACAATTAATAGAGTATAATCCTATAAGGAAAAAAAAAAAGAATGATATCAAAGAATACAATTTTTTCTACACTACAAAAATGATTTACTTACTAAATTTTCAAAATCTGCTTATTGTTATACCGGCTATTCAATTCATCACTATTTAATCCACTGATTACTGGTTGTTATATAAAATGGATTTTCAATTAAAAATACTTTCGTTTAATATAGTTAGAAAAAAAATTTTGGTAAATCTACTGGGCACCTAACGGAGGTTTGAGATGGAAGTGCAATTTTGCTATGAAATGTTACTTTAGGGGCAGATTTGTTATGCTTGTTAGTTTAGGGGAAAATTTGCAAAATTGGACAAATTTTTGTCAACTTGAAAAGGGCTTGAACTACAGTGTCTAGACTTTTGTTACAAGATGTTTTGAACAGAACGAGTTTGTTTCAATGAAATTCATCTTCTACTGGCAAAAAGAAAAACAGAACAAAACAGAACAATCAGTAAAAACAATTCTTCTATAGATGGTGAATCTCTTATTTTCTTTTTGCTGGATTTATTTCCACTAATCCATTCTTCAACACTTATCTATAGAATGTAACCACATAGCTAGTTTATTAGATTACAGGCAAAAGTAAAGTGATCATCTAAAAAATCTCTTGCAACTAACATCGTCTCACCTACAAAGAAAGATAAATTGGTGTCATCCTACTTGGACGATTTCTTTTGTACATAACAAGTGGGAAGAAGAATTTGAAATTAATATGGCTAATCTAATTAAGAAGCCAAATGTTCTTTTCCTGCCTGTGATTGTTCACTTGACCAATATTGACCTGATCACCCCCAAAAATGGTACTACCAGATGATCAGAAGGCAGAAGGGCTAGCTAGCAACAAGACTATTGCTTTCTGCAACATTTCAATATCATCACTTCAACGTAGCTTCCTCTCTTCGTCTTAATTTGGTATTGTATTTGATCAAATAGAAGAAGAGCCAGCAACCGGGCAACATGTCATCTCTTTTGGCATGCCTGACTGAGTTGCTGTTCATGTGGTCTTTTCCTCTGCTTCTGTCATTTCTACCCATGAAAATTCTCTGAATCCAACATTTCTTGCTCTCAGGTTTCTCAGAGGACGAGCGTGGGACAACCTTTGAGCCACAATTTCCAGCCTTGTCTCTTTTCTTGAAACTGAAGGAACTCGGGAAAATAGACTTGATAAGGAAAACTTCTGTTTCCATGCTGCTGATTCTCACCATCTGCCCAGGCTTCTTCACCTTTCTCTTCCTCTTCTTGTCCTTCTTGTGCTTCTCATGATCTCCTTCCTCGGTCGATCCTTCTTCAACAATATCTTTCAGCGAAAGCTCGTATCTGGACTCGGGCATGTTGTTGATCATCTCCATCAGCTCTTTCCTGCCATCCGCAATGCTCTGTGAACGTTGTTTTGGCCATATTTTGGCACCATCCTCCTGGGTATGTGGCGGAGAAGACTCATCCTTGCGATATGGTAACATTTTCTTCTCCCAGATGGGTGGTGAGGGTACTTCAAATCTTTGTTCAACTCTTGGTGATCGCGTTTGCAACCATATTTTGTTATGATCCTTGTGAAAAAGAAGTGGAGAAGACTCATACTTGGGACCTGGTATGGATGGAGAGGTTACCTCGAAACCTCGTTCAATATGCTCGTGAACCTGGTTCAGGCGCTTTGGACTCTCGTCATACCAAGTTTTTGTAGCGCTCCAGAAGTTGAACTCAACATCTGCTACATTAGCATGCATGTTTTGCACCTGATTGGCCTGAGCGAGTGGCCGGAGACGGTTTCTGGCGAGTTTTTGCCGGTGATGAAACACGGTGGTGGAGTTGATGAGAGTGGGGGTGTGAAGGCGATGTAATGGGAATAATTTATTTGAATTTGTAGTTGACAGGTGTGTCATTTTCTGCACAACTTTGGGAACTAGTACGTCATTGCCGTCTTAGACTGGAATTACCAAAGACTTCTCAATTAACTCCTCTTCCGATGACTTTGTTAACTTTCGTATTATTAGCGGTCTTCCTCAGTGGCTATTTTTTTATTAGTTTTCCTGGTAATTTATGATGTTATTTCACTTTCAATGGATTATTATACCTATATAATATTAATTTTTAAATAAAATTAGTTTCAAGTAAAAAAATATAAAATAAAAATAAAAATATTAGATTAAATTATTTTAAGTTAAAATAAATTGACTCTAAGCTCTTGAAATTGTTATCAGTTTTGGACTTACTAGGCTAAATTATTTGCTTCGTTATCTGATATTTCTGTAAAAGTATCTTCAATAATTTTCCTATAATTTTTATAAAGTCTTCATAATTTTTCTACTTCAACTCCATCAACTTCCCTATTTTGTAGAATCTTGTATTTTTATATAATAATTAAATGCTATGTATTTAAAGAAAATTTAAATTAATGACTAGTTTAATTATTATAATAATTAAACATTAAAATAATAATATTATATATTATTGAGGACAAGTGAGAAAAGTAAAAAAGTAGATAGAAAAATAGATGAAAAGTAAATCGGGAGGAGAGTGGAGAAAAAATAAAAACTTTTAAAGTTTCCGCAAATTGACTCTTTTTTTTTTCATCTCATTCTCTAAATGGAAAAATTGTTGGAATGAAAAAGAGCTCAATTTCCTTAAAATAGAGAAAGTATTCAAAACGAAGAAGTTAATGAAACTGTTTTGGAGTTTCATGTTAGTAATCTCTCGGTATTGTCCCACCTTAGACATCTTTATCTAAGTTTACCGTATGGTAAATTGCATAATTACAATAGGAGCGTTTTTTAATTTGGCATAATGAAAATAATACATTCGGAAGAAGATTCACAATATTGTAAAATGACACATTTTAGAAGACAAATTTTTTATAAGTGACAAATTAAACAAGACGGGGCAGTATTATTTTTCCACTAGTAATGATAAGAAAAGCATCCCACTTAAAACCTTTGAGTCTTGTGCTTGGTCTTTTTTGTATTAAATAATTTATTGTCTAACGTATTATTTTCATGTTTTGCTATTTTTTTCATGTAGAACCACTAATAATCACTTGAATAAATCATTTTAAAAAACAATTAATTTTTTAAGATTTTTTTCATACAGCCAATAAAAGGAAAATCAATAAAAAAATTTACTTTTTTAATCTTTAAGGTTGTCAAAGTGTAGAGTTTCAAATAGTGTATAATTTTAAAATGAAAATAATTCATCATTTAATCTGAAAAGAAAAAAACATATATAAGCAAAAGATAAAGAGAAGAGAGAACCTAAAATGCAAATAAGGATAATTAAGGAATTCCCTTGCTGCGTGAGTACTGAGTTTGTTTTTTCAGACAAAAAAGAAAAAGAAGGAGAAGAAGAAGTAAAAGCAAAATCGTTCAGGACTCCTGATCAGCGTGTTGACTGCAGAGAGAGAGCTTGTATTGTATTGTTTTGTGTTTGTATTGTTTTGTAGGTCTGCAATTTCATTACCTAATTCAAAGTGTCAAGTTTCTGTCCATCAGCGTCTCCTTAATTTCAATCTTCGCACGAATAAAAAATTTATTAGCTAAAAAGTCAAATCATTAACGTATCTTTTTGAACTTCTCGAAGACAGAAGTGAAAAGCGTACTAGAAGCCAAATTATAAACCGTAAAACGGGGTAAGGTGCGGGAGAAAATCTGAATTCGGCTGTCTTCGCCTCGCCAAGGTCAGCAATGAGACATTTTTTTCCACCTACGGGATTTTCCTTCAAGAAATTTTAATTGGGCCCCGCTAACAATGATCGGGCTAGCTAGCGGCATGAGGCTAGGCTACTGTAGATAGAGGTGCCCAATCAGCCGGGTTGACCCGGACTCAACATGGATCCGACTTGGGTTAAGCTCAGCCCAGCACAGTTAAACTTGGGTTTGGCTCAATACGGAACAGGTTTGGGAGGTGGCCGGGCAAATATGGACCTAGAAGAAAATGAGAGCCCAAAATAGCACGGCTCGGTCCATTAGTGCGTTCAACCTGGACCGGCCCATGACCTAGCTAAGCCAGGTCAAACGTTTTTCCAAGAGCCGTTCCAGTTTTTGAAAAAAAATTTTAAAAAAAGGTAAAATGATAGTCTACTCTTCTAACGGCTCCAGAAAGTTTTTTTTTGCCCTAGACTTTTTTACTCTCAATCAACAGCCACTAACGGCTAATTTTTAAGGGTTTTTTAGACAAAACCAATTTTTCCTTTTCCTATAAATAGCCAGTCTCATTCCCATACTTTCTCACACCAATCATCTCTTCTTCAATTTTCTACAATATTCTCTCATTCTCTCTACTATCTCTCTTCAAGTTTCTTAATCTTTTACTAATATTTTATTAATTTCCTCTTAATCATCTCTCAATCTCTTCAATTATTTTCTTCCACTAATGGCTTCACAAGGGAAGAACTCCGGCAACGGCAAGGGTGTTGCCTCTTCTTCCTCCGGCAGCGGGGTCTGTTCATTTTTGCCAAAACATTTGTTCTGCAAAAACCAAAACCTGCATTTACAAAAAATTGACAACAATGATTCCAACATGGACATGGCGGCATATGACCTAGGCCTTGACAATCAACTCTCCGATGATGACGTTGAGGAAATTTCACTGACCCAAGTCGGCGTCGAAGGGCCCCAACCGACGCCATAAAGCGAACAACCCGAGCGGACTCAAGTCAAGAGCGGGAATTTGAAGGCTTCCATTTGGCGCGTATTTTGAGCAAGTTTGGGAAGGCGATACAAGGTATGCCGTATGCCAAGTGCAAACATTGCGACAATAAATTTGCACACAAATTGAACTCTGGGACGTGCACCCTCACACGGCACTTAAGCAAAGTCCATGGAGACATTGGCGGCATATCTGATAGACAAACACAATTGACGGGCGTGGGGAGCTCCAGTGGTCCAGTTATTTTTTGATTTAATTCAAAAATTGGTAGGCAAGGTTTAATTAATTGCATGATGATTACGGAAAAACCATTTAGACAAACTGAGGATGAACACTTAGAAAGATTCATACAAGAAAATCTAAATCCTGCTTATAAAAAAATGTCTAGGCAAACAGCCAGAAGAGAAAAATTTAAACTGTATGAAGTTAGGAAAAGTGATTTGCAAGCATATTTTTCTACCGTTGATTATTGTCTGCCATTTACATCTGATATGTGGATATCTCCAATAGGATAAAATTACTATTGTGTCACTGTTCATTAGATAGATGATGGATGAGTTATTCAAAAATGGATCATTGCTTTCAAATGTATGGAATATGATTATACGTGTTGGAACATTTTCAACTGCATTATCAAAAGTCTGGATGAATTTTTTGTTGCTGATATAGTTTTGCCCATTTTTTTTACAATACTTCAAACAATGATTTGGTGGTGAGAGAATTGATAAAAGAAATAAAACCACCACTTGATGGAAAATTTTTTCATGTTCGTTACTTGTGTCACATTTTGAATTTATGTGTTCAAAATGGTTTACAACAACTACAAAACCAAATTGAGCCAATTTGGAATGATTTACTTTTTGTTAAAACAAGGAACAAATTGGCTCGTGAATTTAAAATATTTTATATTGAAAATGAGATGAATTTTTCATGGAAAAGGTTTAAAATTGATTGCCCTACTCAATGGAACTCAACATTTGAAATGTTAAATGATGCTTAACCATGGGCAAATCTTTTGACTCGTTTTGTGAACTCAAAAGTGCAAAGCGACTGGATAACGAACGAGGTTTGAGAAAAATGTTTTAAATTAGTTGAGTTGCTTAGATATGTTTACGATGCAACAAACTTTTTTTCTGGAGTTTATTACCCAACAGTGCACCAAGCAATTTTATATTTTATAAACATCGTTTATGTTTTCCACCAATACAATGATGATGAGTTTTTGCAACCAACTGTTGAAGCAATGCAAAAGAAATGATTTGATTATTTTCAACAAATCTTGCAAATCTATCTTGTTGTATGTACATTAGATCAAAATGTCAAAATCACAGGTTGTCTGTAATTATTAGAAGCATACTATCATAATCCAAAAGTCAAAATCAGGGGTTATCTGCAATTGTTAGAAGCATACTATCATACATATTTAAGTCAACTACAAGTTTTTACACTTGCTATTTCTGCTGAAGCTGACCATAATTTGAGCGAGTTATACAAACTGTACTCTGCTAAGCATTCTGATAAGGTTAGGTCATCCCATCCAACACCCGCTAGACATTCTACCTCATCATCATCATCATTAAGATTCAACCCAGCGACAAATATCCTCAAACGACCGAGACCCACAAACCCGGGATTGGCGGAATGAAATAATTATCTTCGCACTTCATTTGAAAACAATGAGGAAAACATTCTCGAGTGGTGGAAGGACAAAAGAGAAATATTTCTAATTGTATCCATACTGGCGTAAGAGATCTTAGCAGCTCTTGTCTCTATTGCCACCTCCGAGGCTACCTTTAGTGTAGGAAAACGAGTCATCTCAGGGAAACGAGCAAAGCTCACACCTGAGGCCATTGAGGTTTATAACTGTAACTGGGATTGGGCCCTTGCTACTCTTAGAAAGCAAGATATGAAAAGCTCATATGATGAGGTCCCTTTTAATGATGACCCACAAGAGTAGATTATAGGTTTTCATTATAATTTAAATAATGTAATCGATCTGATTATACTGTTAAGCACATATCTTAATTTTTACCTTCTCTATTTTTTTCCTAGAACGTTTCCTCATTTTCAAGTGTAAGGTACGTTCCAAATTATGTAAGTACCGTTTGACTTTTTCATTAATAAAATTTACACCATCGGTAGTGTTTCTTATAAAAAAAATATATAATTAATAAAATTACTCACAAAAAATAATTGGAAATATATTAAAATATAATTTTAAATAATCTAATAAACTCGGCCCACCTCGAACCCAACCCGGGCCTGAGTAGGACCCAGCTTAGGCCCACTCCGCTTATATGCAAGGTCGTGCCTAGTTTCAGAAAAACTTGACCCAAGCCTGACCCCCACTGGCCACCACTGACTATAGAAAAATGAGTGGTAAAATCCAGATTAACTAAACCAGGATTTCAGATGAAAATCATTTTAATTTTTTATTTATAAGTCACAGTTATGGGGTTAAATCAGAATTGTAAAATTTTCAGATTTAATCGAAAGTTTGACATCTTTGATAAAATTCTTTCAAATTCTCATTTTTGTGTTCAATCAAATTCAGGATCTTATTTAAACAGCTAAATTCCATCAAATTCAAGATCTTATTTAAACAGCTAAATTCCATCGTTTGCTCCTAAACTATGCATGTGTTGCAAATTTGTTCTAGAAGTGACATGTATAGCAAATTTATCTTTAAAATAATCATTCATTCGAAAACTATCCTCCCGCTTGCATACCAATGTTAGGTATCCAACTGAAAAATGTAAATAGTTTAAATAGAGTATGAATTTATAAGGAAACAAAAAAAAATAACAAAATCAAATGAATATAGAATCTTTTATAAAAGTGATTTACTTAGTAAATTTTCAAAAATCTGTTATATTTTCCTAACTATTCATTTTTATAATTAGTATTTAATCTACTAATAACAATTTTATATATAAAATAATTTTTTAATTAAAATATTTTTTATTTAATATAGTTTATAAATGTCAAATATGAATTTTACATTTACCATTTTGGCGCCAACAAAAATCTGAAGTGTGAAGGGTGGTTTTGCAACAAAATGCTACTTTAAAGACAGATTGGCTACAATCGTTACTTCAGAGTAGATTTGAAAATTATGGTATAGTTTAGGGGCAAATGTTGGTAAAGACGATATTGTGGGAGAAAGTGACTAGAAATCTTTTGAATCTTTCAACGTGTGGCATGGAATTTCTCATCTTTCTCAGTCAAAATGGATTTTCCTTGGATGATAAATGAACCGTTCAACTTTGATCATAAAGAAGTGAAAATTTGCACAGGACAGGAAATAATGTTGCGATTTTTTATGATGTTTTGTTTGCTACATTAGACATTTGTAAAATAAAATACTAAACATTTTAACAAATGCTTACATATTATCCAGGGTGTCTACTATTATTTCTTGAGTTTATAATTTTATTTTATGGTGTTTAACTTTATTTCGTACTTGATTTACTAATATATATCTGGGAAATATAATAATATTCCATGATATCTAATTTATATTCACAAAAATGTGAGAATATATACATCAGTGGGCATTATAGTATCTCATGATCTAGCAATATATATATATATATATATTAGTATATTACAAGAACTGTTTTGTTTAGTCGTAACTTAAGCACATATTTGGATACGACACTTCTAATATAAATTGTCTACATGAATGGAACTCAAACTCAAGCCTGTTCCACCACTCCTTCATTCACATAAAATTAATCAGATTCCCTTCTTGTTTTTTCTGGTTTTGCTTTTCATGAAATAGCAGGAAAATCCACACCCAGTCATAGACCCTTCATCCATCTTCCTGTATGCAACATCAATACAATTTATAATATTTTTAAAAAATATGCGCGCTCACACACACACACATGTATAAATATGTATGTACATATGTATGTATGTATGTATGTATATCTGTGTGTGTTAGTTTTAATATTCCATATGTGAGATCAAATTGAAAAATGCTCTCCCCATACCAAATTGTTTGCTAAAATATTCTACTTTAAATCGTCACAAATCTCTAAAATATTTTTTTATTTAATCAATTAATTTATCATATTGCTCTTTAAACTATTATTTCAATATTTAATTTTTTCATATTTTTTTATTAACTTGCAAAAAAGTGAAACATAAAAGCAGAAACAGGATACAAACCTTTTCTCATTTTTAAATCTCTCTCCCGAACACAAATGTTTCAACCATTTTGGGATGAGGGAGAAATTTAAGTTTAATCCACAATTTTTTAAGTTTTGAAAGTTAAGGCATCTAACAGGGTAATGTGCACAATTTAGAATGCTTGATAATGATTTTACGATTTCAGCCTTAAATTTTTTTCTTAAAAAAAAAAAAAAAAAGAATTGTACCTGCCGCCGTAGCAGCTAATGCAGGGCCCGTCGACCTTTTTTTTGCCGATCTTTTCAGCTGAAGTAGTGCTCCAATTACTTGTTCTCGCCCAAAACTCTCTCGAGCCACTTGGTGAACATTTCTGATCTCTCCTCCTGACACTGACGAAAGTTGGAAAAAACGTCTTGATCAAGAAAGTCTCAGAGTTGCTGCTTCCATTTCGCGACATGGCCAGACTGGAATCCCTGCTCAATTTCTTCTCAGAGCTCACGCTTCCACTTCGCGTCCCTTTCTTATCTTGCTTCTTCATCATCTGACAGGCCTCCTCCGACTGATCAAGTACAAAGCCATTCATCTCTTCGTTACGTTGGAAACCCAGCTCCAAGCCAGCTCCTTGTTGGTTATCAACTATGTCCTTCAGAGACAACTCTAAGCCTGACATGTCTGGCATCTGGTCCATCATTTCCACTACCCTCTTCCTCCATTCTTCTGCACATGATACTTGTTCTTGCTTTTGTGGACAAACATGCTGGTAGGGAAGAAGAGAAGAGTTTTTGCGGCTCTTAGGACTTGCATCCGTTTGCTTTGCTTGCCATAATGGTTTTGAGCGCACTTCTTCAGACACCTGCTCAATATTCTCATGAACTATGTTTAGATCATCGGATTGGTCACGCAAGAAGCTGGCTTTTTGCACAGCCCAGAAGGAAAAACCAGGAGAACAATCACATCTACGATGGTTCGGTTTAAGTGAATTGTTCTCTGTGAGTTTCTCCTGGTGATGGAGCATGATTAAATCAATCCACTGATACAGGTTTTCTTTGGTCACAAGGTAACCAAAAAGAGGGAAAAGGAAGGGGGTGGGGGGACGGGGACGCTTGGGAAGACACTGCCAATGGTGAAACTCTTGGCATAAACGCAAAAGCAATGTATATGGGGATGGGAAGGCTAATCCGTAGAGGTATTGATTAAATCGAAAGAGATGGGGGAGCTAATTGCCACTATTTTGGGTTTTTCTAAATGTCTTGTTCTTTTGTCTTTTCTTTAGTGACAAGTTACAAAAATTGATCCATTGAAGATATAATCAACCGTGCCAGCCAGCCTTTATATATACTAAACGTCTACGGATTGAAAGGGATGTTGGGGTTTTTGCCTACCGACATCAGATGGTTAAGGTAAAGGCAAGAAACTATTCAATTAAGCTTCAAGTTTGAGGTATGGCTAGGACATTCTGATACATAAACTTACCAATAAGTTGTTCAAATACAGCTCAACATCCTCCAAATTTCATGATACAAACAACTTACCGGTAAACTTTCCTTATAACTCTTTCTACATTAAATACATTTTTATAAATGTTTCTTATTACAAAAAAAAATATATTAGGAACAGTCCAGCACTACAGTAGCCTTTTGTAGGCCGAAGCCCATCTTCTTTTCTTGGGCTAGGGGATGTGGAGAATTACAAAAGGCCAACTTATGCAATAGGTTTTTTAATGGGTAAAACTCATTGCTAGTCCCTTAACTTATTTTTTTGTCCCAAACAAGTGCCCTACCTTAAGGTTGTCCTACCAAAGTAATTTATCTTATATTTTGTATCCCAATTGGGTACTTTTTTTCCATTTCACAGTCAAAATGGATGGATTCTGCTGCTGTGACATTAATTAATATTCAAATAAATGTAAAATAACAATTTTGGTGCTTAAAATCTTTCCAATCAATCATTTTAACCCTTAAAATTTTTAAATCTCATATTCAATCTAACTCATCTTCCTATCACCATTGTTCCCAATTCAAGACACTGCCCGCCCTGGTTTCTCTTCTTGATTTCTCTCTCACTTCTCTTCCTAGTTTCTCTCTCGGTTATTGGTAAGGTAAGGAGAGGACTTAATCACAAAGATTCAGGGCTAGCGAGTAAGGAGATGACAAGGAACAGTCACTGATGACCGAGGAGATGACCCAATTACAAAGAGGTGATGGTGAGGCGATGCTGGAAAACAAAGCCAGATTCGGTGAAATCGATGGCAGCCACTAACGACGTGTCCCAACTCTGGTAAAATCAACTGCTCCATCAGATTTGTGTGTTTGATTTTTGGTTGGATTCATGTTGAAGGTTTGATTTCCAAGTTCGATTCAGCAGATTCAATCATCAAAATTCTCCTTCATGAAAGATCGATTCACTCTCGTTGTCACCACCCTCACTGATGCTCACCCTGGCCAAGGTTAAGAGAAACAGCAAAAAAAAAAATTGCCAGCAAGTGGAGATCATCGAAATTGTAACGTGGGTGCTGCTTTGTTAATGATGGAGTTCATGGCAGGAGTGCTGCTAGCATCGTGCTCAATAGAGGAGCAAAGTTAGAGAGCGGCGGGGGTTTTAAGGGAAAGGTGTAAATAGTAGATGTCTAAATATAAATGTTAAAATTATTGATTGAAAAATTTAGGGATTAAATTTGTTATTTTATACTTCATCTGTCTCATAAAACACGCAAATTAAAACTTTTCTACTTTTTAATTCTTTCTTTTAATATAAAACTATTAGTTTATTTATTTTTATATAAAGTACATGTACTCTTCTAAAAAAAGTTATCAGTATTTGTACTTTTAATAGGCCCTACGTACTGTCACTCTTTAATTTTCTCAACTTTCTCTCCTTTCAATAAATAATATGTATATAATAATAATAATAATAATAAAGTTACCTTATTTGAAAAGATAAAAAAAGGATAACTATTTTGAAACTGCCAAAAAAGGAATATAGGCTAAATATTGTGAAACAGAGGAAGTATTTGTTTTAGTATTAAACAATGTCACGTCAGCATTTTTCATTCAACTTAACAGTGAAATTGGCATAAAGTACCAAATTAGGATATGCAATATGAGATAAGGGATTTCAACAAGATAACCTTAAGGTAGGGTACTTATTTGGGATTAAAAAAAATAAGATAAGGGACCCTCAGTGAATTTTACTCATTTTCTTAATTGTCTTAGATGATATCTTTTGATCATCAAACATTAAAATCATACATTTTGTCACTCAAGGGTACCTACCTTGCTACTATTTTTTTGGGGGGAGGGGAGGGCGGTGAAGGTGAAGCCTAGCTTGTCTTTCGGGATAAAGGATGTCCTCAAATAAAGCATTAGTCAAATTATACAATAGGTTCTCTGTAATGTCAGATATATCTTTTGGCCATTCAACAATACTTACCTCCCTTGCTATAATGCTCCTTTTTTAGCTGAAGTCATGCTTCTTGTTCTCAAGCCATAGGTTATCGAATTACACAATAGGTTCTCTGTTTGTCTATAATATTATCTTTTGGTCTCAAAGTTTAAATTAGGCATTTTGTCACTCTCTTAAAATAAACATAAAAGATGTTCTAAACCTTTAATTTTTTCTTTTCAAACCCTCAAACTTGCATGAGTTACAATCAAGACCTCAATTTGTGCTTAAATCATAAACCAAATTGGTTAGTAACAACTTGAAACATTTCAAATTCTTCAAAATCTTTAAATTGATCATAGCTTAGTTTCGACTTCATGACCTTTTTAACACTTTTTTTCTATATAAAAGTAATCAATGTAAAGAATTTGTTTCTTCGTTGATCAACTAGCATGTTCTTACGAATAGTGCCTCCTTGTTGTGATTTTTCTTTCTACGTCTTAGGCTCATATTATACAGTTTGTCCTCCATTTGTATATAGTGATGTCTTCTGGTCCTCAAACTCTAAAAGTAGACATTTCTACTACTCTATCCTAAACTTTTGATTTTCATGTTTTTAAGCCCCAAACTTTCGTGAGTGACACTTAATGCCTCAATTTGTCATGAAATCTCAAACTCACTAGAGTTACTACATTGGTGTTATGTTGTATGGTTTCTACTTATCAAATTTATTATCAACACTTTTCAGATATTTCAATTTTTTTTAGAACTTTTGACTTGTTTGTAACTTATGTTTTAATTCCTAACTCTTTTTAGTTCTTTTTCCTCTATAAATATAATCATCATGAAAAAATTATATCTTCATTGGTTGGTCCACAACGAAGTATGGGTAGGTATGTAAACAAATAGAACGTTCAGTGAACTGTTCATAAACCGTTCGGCAAGATTTTGTTTATATTTGTTTATTAAGCTAAACGAACGAACACAAACATGAACACAATTTTCTGTTTGTTTATTAAATGAACGAACAAGCCTGCGTTCGTTTGTTGTTCATTTGTTTATTCATTAATATATATATATATATATATATATATATATATATGTATGTATGTATGTATGTATGTATGTATGTATGTATGTATGTTCGTTCGTTTACGTTCATTCAAATTGTTCACAAACATATTCTATACATTGTTTGTGAACATGTTCGTATTCGTGTATTGTCATTCATAAACGAGTTTGTTCGTTTGGTTCATTTATTGTTGTTTAGGAACATAAATGAACAAACATGAACAATCATTTTACACTAAACGAACGAACGAACGAACAAACACCAACATAAACGAACTAGACTTGTTTGTGTTTGTGTTCGTGTTAGTGTTCGTTAAAAACCTAAACGAACGAACACGAGCAGCTCTCATTTATGTTCGTTTGGTTCGTTTACAGCTCTAAGTGTGGGTCACAATCTAGTATGTTGTTAGTCATTGCTTGTTCTCCATGATTTTCACATACTTGGTACTGAAGTAGTGTAGAAATATGTATGCCTAACTCTAAATCCCATTCTTATTTTTATTGCACTTAAGTTTAAAATATGACATTTTCTCACTCTCACTTCATACTGTAAGTCATTATGTGTGTGTATAATATTAAGTTTCAAATGATACTAATTTAAGGAAAAGTTAAAATTTAAAATAATGCATATTGGATAATAAAAACAAATAATGACTGCTCGTTTGCTCATATGGTCATTTGACTCGCTAGTGTGTATCTCCAACTTAGTTTCATGCCACCTCTCTTTACTCTCCTCTTACCGTTAAATTTATGGATTTTGATTAAAAAAAATTATTATTAAATGTATTTAAAAGAAAAAAGTACAAATTGAAACATTGGTACTCTTCAATGGCATTGAGACTGAATTGAGCCGAGTTGATTAAGTATGAACTCCAAAGTCCTTAGGTTCAAGCTAGTGAGACTGAATTGAGCCAAGTTTATTTACCAGTTCTCGGATATGAACAATGGTGCTCCGTGTCTTGGTTGCTAGTAGATTTTGGTAATGTTTCCTTGGGGAGATATAATGGAATGGCTAAGCATGGGCTGCTCAGACAAATTTGTGGCGACTTCTCTCTGCCGGACTCGTCTCCCTTCGCAAAGCTCTTGGATTTGTGCGTCCAATCCAGGTCCCTTCTCGATATCCGTCGCGTCCATGCCCGCATTGCCAAAAGTCAGTTCGGGTTGGAGACTTTCATCCTCAATAAGCTCGCTGATGCGTATGGAAAATGCGCCTCCTTGGAGGATGCACGGAAGGTGTTCGACAAAATACCTGCTAAGAACGTTTTCTCTTGGAATTCGATTCTGACTGCGCTTACGAAGTTGGGTTTTCTTGATGAGGCTGAAGGGGTTTTCCGGGCGATGCCTGAGCGCGACCAGTGCTCGTGGAATGCCATGGTGTCGGGGTATGCTCAACAGGACAGGTTTCGAGAAGCTCTTGATTGTTTTGTTGGGATGCATGGAGAGGATTTTATTCTTAATGAGTATTCGTTTGGGAGTGGCCTCAGTGCTTGTGCGGGGTTGAAGGACTTGTGTACGGGTACACAAATTCATGGCTTGATTTCGAAAACTCGGCACGTGCAGGATGTCTATATGGGGTCTGCTCTTGTTGACATGTATGCTAAATGTGCAAGTGTGAGCTCTGCCCAGAGTGCTTTTGATGAAATGAGCAAAAAGAACAGGGTTTCTTGGAATAGTTTGATTACTTGCTATGAGCAAAATGGACCCGTTAGTGAAGCTCTTGACATTTTTGTGCAGATGATGGATTCTGGGATTGAGCCAGATGAGGTCACATTCACCAGTGTCGTTAGTGCATGCTCAAGTCTGGCAGCAATCAAGGAAGGTCAGCAGATTCATGCTCGTGTTATGAAAAACAGTAAGTTGAGGGATGATGTTATCTTAAGCAATGCACTGGTAGATATGTATGCAAAGTGCCGTAGAGTTGATGTAGCCAGATGTGTTTTTGATCAGATGCCAGTTACAACGGTGGTGTCTGAAACCTCATTGGTAAGCGGGTATGCAAAAGCAGAAAGTGTGAAAGATGCCAGATTGGTGTTCATGAAGATGATGGAGAAGAATATAGTTTCTTGGAATGCATTGATTGCTGGATATACCCAGACTGGGGAAAATGAGGAGGCTTTAGGCCTTTATCGCCTCTTGAAGAGGGGGTCTCTTTTGCCAAGCCACTACACATTTGGCAATTTACTCAATGCTTGTGCCAATCTTGCTGATTTGCAGCTGGGAAGGCAGTCGCATGCTCATGTCTTGAAACATGGCTTTTGGTTTCTCTCTGGAGAAGACTCAGACATTTTTGTGGGGAATGCTCTCACGGACATGTACATGAAATGTGGGTCAGTTGAAGATGGTAGCCTGGTATTTATAAACATGGCTGAAAAGGACTGGGTATCATGGAATGCAATGATTGTAGGCTATGCACAAAATGGTTATGGGACTGAGGCTCTTGAACTCTTCAGAGAAATGTTGGCTACTGGAGAGAAACCAGACCATGTCACCATGATTGGAGTCCTCTGCGCGTGTAGCCATGCTGGACTAGTTGAAGATGGTCGATATTATTTCCATGCAATGAGCAGGGAACATAACTTGGTGCCACTGAAGGACCATTACACGTGTATGGTTGACTTACTTGGTCGAGCTGGCTGTCTCAATGAAGCAAAAGATTTAATAGAGGCGATGCCAGTGCAGCCTGATGCTGTCGTGTGGGGGTCTTTGCTTGCAGCTTGCAAAATTCATCGAAACATCATCTTAGGGAAATATGTTGCAGAGAAGCTATTAGAGATTGATCCCAGCAATTCTGGACCTTATGTCCTTCTCTCAAACACGTATGCTGAACTTGGGAGATGGAAAGATGTAGTTAGAACAAGGAAGTTGATGAGGAAGCAAGGAGTTATAAAGCAGCCTGGCTGTAGTTGGATAGAAATTCAAGGTCACTTGAATGTTTTTATGGTGAAAGATAAAATGCATCCACGGAGGAAGGAAATATATTTACTTCTGAAAGTCATCATAAAACAGATGAAACGAGCCGGTTATGTCCCAAATGTTAGTGAGTTTGAGACTTACGAAGGGGAGAGTGACTCTGAAATTGTATCAAGTTCCCATATGAGTTTTCCAGCTATTACTGCTGTTGGGTAACATTTTTTTTTTCCTTATATAAACCATTTTTGAGGTTATGCTGTGTTTGATGTGCCTTTTCTTTACTAGTCCTCTCTGTTCGATGGTTTTCCTTCAGAATCCAGAAGTAACAAAAAAGAGAATCATAGTCAGTGTTACATGCATAGTTGAACTGCTATTTGTTTCTTCTTGACCAAATATTTTCAGTGTAAAGACTAAATTAGCCAACCTGTCAACTTCTATTACTGTAGCTCTGGAAAATTTGATCCTTCGGCTATTCACATGTTTTTGAAACTTGAAATTGTTATTCTTTCATTTGATCAATTGTTATTCTGTCAAGATTGTTGTATCACAGGTAATTCTGTTTTCAGAAGAAGTTTGTGTTCTTGCTTTAATCTAGATAAACATTAACGTATTTCTCCGTCATTTGAGGTTATTTGCTTAGATTCAAAGTTTCCTTGATGATACATCCATTTATGTTATGAGCCTAATCAGTCTTGGGGAGTGGAGACCAGAGATGCAACGCAAGTAAACTTGCACCAGACTCTAAAGGTTTGTGTCTCTCTTTTCTGCCAAAACTAACCAAATAGAGGTTTTGTGGTCTTGAGCCTGAGCCTGAGCCTGAGCCGATTGTTGCTACATAACCTAGTTTGTCATGATCCTTTGGATGCATTTCACATTCATGCAACTGTTATTTGTGCATGCCAACACAAACTCCGACTCAGAGTTAGAAGTGGTGGTCATGACTACTGGGGCTCTAGTATGTTTCTACCCTCTGAAACGCGTCATTTGTTCTTATTGATGTGTTGATGCTTCGTTCTGACCACATCGATTTGAAAACATACTACATTGGTGCAAACTGGTGTAGCTTCGGTGAGCTATATTATAGAATAGCTGAAAAAAGCAGATATCTTGCCTTCCTGGCCTGTATTTGCCCTGCTGTTGGTTCAGGTGGGCACATCAGTGGCGGAGGCTATGGCACATTGATGAGGAAATATGGCACTGCTTCTGATTTAGTTATTGATGCATACTTGGTTGCTGCTGAAAGTAGACTCTAAGTCACATATTCCTTTTATTTTAAGTAGCCGCTCCAGCTCTCACACTCCTCTCCCACTCTAAATTTTTGTTACTGCTCTCATTTTTACAACACTTTTAGTTAAATTTTGAAAAGTGACGCTTTCCTACTCCTTGCACCCTCTATGAGGAAGCTTTGTGTGACTTAAGATAGACTCCTTAATCAGGAAATTTATGGAGCGAACATCTGTTTCGGACCATTGGTAGAGGTGGGCTTTGGAGTTATAGTGGCATGGAGATTGAAGCTGGTTCCACCAACTGCGACGACATTCTTTGTGCGTAGAACCTTGGAAGAAAATGCAGCTAAGCTCATTCACCAATGGCAATATGTTGCAAGTGAGCTTCCTGGTGATATATGGGTTAGAGTTGTTTTGATGGGTACGGCCTTTCCATCTGGGAAGAGACGATTTCCAGGCTTTTTTTCTTGGGCGTATTGATGAGCTAATGTCTATAATGGAAATAGATAAAGTTTTTTCTGCAAATAAAATAAATAAAATAGAGTTTGATTTGATGTCACATTAGTGTATTGGCCTTTGCCATTTGGATGTGCTAGTCTTATATTTTGAGAAACAGAAACTAATAAAATAAATGAAAGTCATATTTTGTATTGCCACATTATTCTGAGCTTTAATTGTGTAATATTATAATTTGCTTGTGTTCGTGAAATTTCTAATGATATAACATTTATTCACTCAAAGAAAAGCAAAAACAGCCATGTTGTTAATCTCAACAAATTGAGGTGAACCCCAAAAAAAATAAAGAAAAACCCAATCAGTTGATGTCTGTCTCTTATGCTCGACAAACTCTTTCCTTATATATCCAATTCATTTTAACTTAATTAAAATTAATCTAAAATAGTTTATTTTTATTGTTATATCTTTTTCTCATGGAACCAGTTTAATTTAAAAATTAATATTATATAGGTATAATAATTCTTTAAGAGTAAAATTTTATGAATTTAATAATTGTTCCAATTGATTATGACACCTGCATAAATAGTCCATTGAGAAGTTTTTTTTATGAATTTAATAATTATTCTAATGGATTATAACACCTACATAATATTATATTAGTATAAATAAACATTCTCATTGTTTTTTTGCTGTAAAAGTACTAATTATAAAACCAATTTAAAAAAAACTGGGTGAAATTGTAGATAAGATGATTTTTTGCTGTAATATTAGATAAACTAAAAGTACTAATTGTTTCCATATATAAATAAAAACTTTAGTAGTTTATACTTCGGAAATTTTTTTAAATTATGAGCTTGGTAAGTTTGCATGGAAATCAGGAACCAACTGGCAACCACAAAAAAGAAACCATAAAAAAAAAGCAAAAAATAGGAAAATGCCTAGCAGGGGAAAAGGAGCTAAAAGCCAAAAACTTATAATAAATGCACAAATACAGTGAAAAAAAGAAAAGCATTTATACATTTGCAGCTTGAAAATTTCACAATAAATAAATAGGCACACTAGTTCTACGACAAAACCTGACAAATCTCATAGTGATCGAAACACAACATTGTTAGTACATTTCCTTAACCCTTTCAAATTCATCTTATTCTCTTCCCCTCTTTTTCTTTCTTTTAAATCATCTTATTCTCTTCCCTTCTTTTTCTTTTTCCTGCTCATTTGCCCCTCCTTTGGCTTCTTTCTTAATACTGCCAAAGTCATGCGAACCACTAATTAAAACATACATGTGAGAGGGAGGGGAAGGGGGGGGGGGGGGGGGGGGGGGGGGGGGGGGGGGGGGGGGGAGGAGAGGGAAATTGTTCAAGCAAGAGCTGAGCTGAGACTGTTCTGGGAGCATCTAAATCTGAGAAAAACATAAGATACAAACCTGTAAACGAAAATGAAGCAAACCATAATCCCCAGGTTCTTCCATCTGCTTTCTTCTCCGAACCCTTCCTCTCTAAGAACATCTTCACCACTGACCAAGCAGCTCCCAAACATGAATTCCAAGCATTTGCCCGACTTTGAGAACTCATTTATCAGGAACCCTTCAAATGGGTACTTGAACAAGGAAATGTAGTGCATGGAGATCCAGTACTTGGGGATCTCGTTCTTCGATATGAAGTAGCCCGAAAACAGAAAGAACGACCCCATCACACCCGAAATCACCGAATTCCCCACAATGAAGTTGGGCACCAACGCACTGAAACACACCACTACTGAATTTGCAGTGTAGAGGATCAACCAGATCAAGAGCAGGAATTGCAGGAAGGCTGAGAAATTCGGATTCAAGCCCACGAACCAGTACAGCGGGACTGTGAACAAAGTGGCTAGGATTAGCTGAAATGGCAGATTAACAACCCCATTTGCTATTGCATACGATGAAACCCGGTAACTTCCGCAGGAAGTTTCCTTCATTAGAATCTCCCTTTCCTGAAGAAATATTGGCAATGCTTCTGTTGTGCAAGAAAGCAAGAATGTCAGTATAAATGCAAATAATCCGACCTTTTCCTCGGCTCCTGTAATGTTGTCCTTCACGTTGTGGAAGATAGAGCCTAAAACCAGACCAGAGATCAGCATTTGGATTGTCCGGCAAGCAAACAGCTCCTTGGTCCTGAATATGTTCTTGGAGAACCTGTGAGCAAGAATTATGGTCTCCCGGATTCTTGAGTTGGTAAAATCTCTTGGGAAATCAATTCCAAGCCTTACGGTTTCTTCATCCGCAACCTTGGACTGCTGAAACAGCTGCTGCAAAGTGATCCCTCTCCTCTGTTTCGACAGAGCTGCGGTGCATACTACTAGTGGCTGCTCTTCATGTGGACGGATCATCTTCTGTTCCTGGATTGCTTCAACGGATTCCATTGCGAATTCAACTATGTTCACATGCAACGGAACCTGCAGCCCCATCTCTCTCAAGCTAGCTCCAAGCTGGTCAACCGTGCCATGGTGAAGAACCAAACCATTTGCCAGAAGAAGGATTGAATTGAACATCTTTACAATCCGGAAGCCGGGTTGATGAATGCTCAAAATCACCGTCCTTCCTCTTGTTTCGGCCATGACCTTGAGCATGTCAATGATCTGCGAAGCGGAGTTGCTATCAAGGCCTGAAGTTGGCTCATCAAGAATCAAAACCTCAGGATCGTGAATGAGGTCCACTCCTATGGAAACCCGGCGCCTCTCTCCTCCGGAGATCCCCCGGACCCTGTCATCCCCGACCCGAACATTGGCTGCATGTTCCAGCCCCAGCTCCTGGAGCAAGGCCTCCACCCTGGACGTCAGCTGCGTGTGAGGGAGCCGCAGCCGCAGCTTGGCACTGAACATGAGGGTTTCTTGCACAGTAAGGAAGGGAAAGAGATTGTCCTTCTGAGTAACATATCCGGTGATTTTCTTGAACCGAACTCGGTCCACGGGGCTCTGGTTAATGCAGATGGAGCCAGTCTCAGGAGCAACTTTTCCGGCCAAAATCTCGAGCAATGAAGACTTTCCAGCCCCACTTGGACCAACAATGGCAAGGATCTCCCATGGTCTCGCCCTGCAGCTCACATCTTTGAGGACATGTCGGATTCGAGCGCTCGGTTGGTCGATTTTTGCGAGTTCCTCTGGTTCATTGCCGACTTCTTTAAGCTTTCTGGTGAAGATCTCAAAAGGGTTCTCTCTCCTTTGGGTGTAGATCTTGTAGTTGATTCCAACTGCTTCAATCTCACACCCTTGTTTCCTCATTGAACCAAAACCTCTCTCTTTCTTGCCCTGGTTTTTAAGCGAGTTCTCTCACGAGCTTCTTCCTAGCTCAACCCGTACAAATGCCAATAAGTAGTACAAATTTGTGAACTTTTTTAAATATAGAATTTTTTGTTCTTTGAATAACCTTTTAGTGATACATTGGTTTTTTCAATGATAAAACTGGGGTCTAAGCTAAGGTGGTGGAATTGGATTGATCAACGGTTGAATTTCTTGGTCCCCTGTTTTCGTTTTTGTATCTTTCTTTTTTATAATTATTCTATTAACTAGCCGTCTAGTCTTTTCTTTTCTCCATTAACAACTTATTATGAAAACAATTCCAGTTACTAATACTAATTGATTCAGAATTTATTTCTATAATAATCTACTAATGAAGCAAAGAATTAAAAAAAAAAAAAAGCAAAGAAATTAATAATGAGCTAGAGGAGAAAAAAAATATCATCACCGGGGGGCTCAAGTGGTTCACGTGCAAGTGCTACAGCCAAGGCAGGCCTGTACTAATTTGTGTGGTTGGATGGTTCACGTGGTGTGGCCACTGTTAATCTCTTATTCTCTTTGTATTTTTGGGGTCGGGGTTGGGGGTGCAATTGGCCAAGTTGTTTAGTTTTAGTACAATTTATCCCTTATGTTTCAAAAACTAAATTTTGGCCTCTAAATGTGAGCACTCTTTCTACAGTGTATGTTATTGCTGGCATTATTTTTTCAAAATATAATTCATGTCTTTGAGTGAATTTAAATTGTTTAATAATAATTTGGTAGTGACTTGACAAATTAAATTACTAATTTTTCCTTTATCAAAATATAAAATATTTTTTTCCCTTGTTAGTGCTAGTGACAACACCAACTCAAAAGGTATAGTGTAACTTTCAGAAATAGGTAGGGCCAAATTATATTTCCACCCAGTCTTTTGAAAATTACACAAGACAAAATGGTCCCATGGGTTTTGTAACTTGTGGCCGAGAATAAAAGCTTACTTAACATCAATGCCAATTTATAGGTCAAAACGAAGGGACCTGCAAAATATCATGCACCACTAATTATTTCAAACCCTAGTCCCTAATGAATTCTGTGTCCATCTTGAATCCATTAAATAGTTTTATTTAAATTTAACCTAAATTTATTTGTATTATTAATTTTTTATATATATTAGAAATTATATTTGAAAACCACAAGCTTTCATTTACTGTTTATGAATATAAATCTTATACTTATATATTAAACTGTTCAAGATAAAAATAATAATAATAATTAATTACTGTAAATAGTATATAGGTTGAATAAATTGAAAGTTAGAAAACGGAAGTAATAAAATAAATCACAAGCTAAGATCTAATATCCGTATAATAGAAGCTAACAAGTGATTGTAAATTATTATCCTTCATAAATTTAAGTGTGATTTCTTAGATTAATTTCTATTTGTTGGGTCTAAAGGTAATCACCCGTTTGGAGTTAAGGTCCACAAAAATCACAACTCTTAAATGTATGAAGTTGGGTTGTAATCAAACCTCATTTGACGCCATACTCATCCCTTCGGATGCCTACATCCTTTTTTTGTTTCTCTAAAGTCTTTTGAGCAGGAAAACTATCCGGGTTCAAAATGGAAGCAAAACAACCCTCACTTTGCTCAATTTGATATTAGTGTCAGTAATTAATATTAAAATTTTAAAAAAAAATTAATGATAATTTTTAGCTTTAATTTTAATGATTTCATCTTTTTCATTAAATAAATTATCTAAAACTCTAATATGAACCATAAAAATTCTTCCAAAATGAAGTTGAATTGTGTAATAAAAAAATGAGTCAAATACGATAACATATATAAGAATTAAGTTCACAAAACATCTAAATTACACTACGTTTAAATTTGGATAAACCTAAATAATTTGTATTATTTATAATTAATGTCTACCATATGAATAATCAATTAGCAACTTTATGAAATTTTCAATATGGTTAATATTATATTTTTTCATCTTGCTAAGTGTAAAAGGAATTCGTATGAAAATGAAAGAAAGTAGTTTTTGTGGAGAGGGGATTGAAAAGGAATTTGGTGGATCTTTAACAAATTTGTGGCCAGGAGAAGGGAGCAAGGAAGTCAGAAGATCTTTTTCTTTCATCCGCTGCCTCCATCACCTCTTTTTTTTTTTTCTTTTTTTACTGGATGCTTTTGAAAGCGACCCAACTTGTCTTCTCTCCCTATTTGATTTTTCTCCCTATCGCATGTGATGCGCTCTGTATCACCCGTGAACCAGGCTTCCTTTCTTATGTGATATTTCTTTGTCCTGAAAAAATTTCTACAATTTTTATCTCATTAAATGATGTGTGAAATATTAATAAACCGCTTATATTTATATATAAGTTCAACCTATAATTCTATATTTAATCACAACATTATTTAGCAAGTAAATATTTTGTAGGATTCTTGTAAATATATCATATCATTTTACGTTTGTATATATTTGTCACACTCAAACTCAAGCGCTACAAAATCAGAGTATGTTAATAGTTATGCGTTGGCCAGTAAAATGGCAACATTAAAAAGCCACCTACAAGTAAAGTAAAAATTTGAGGAGTAAAGGCACACTTTATACAAAATAGATGCAAAAAAATTGACTAATTGCGACTGATGTCATTCTGGGTGAGTTCGTGTAACAAACCCCCTTCACTCTAGATTTAGTATTGTTTATTTTTATCACTACTCTTGTAATAGATTTTAATGATTTTTTTGTAACGAAAAAACAAATTAATACCTAGAACGGTAGAAAATCATATCCTAATAAGTCATTTGCAAGAGTCTTTTTCAACACCTGAATTAGTTGTGAAGGAATCATGTACGAATATAAATTAAGACTAGCTGGGTTGAACATAATTACCAATTTAACTATATATCCTGATCGTTTTTTTTTTTTTTTGGTATATCCCAACATCTTTGCAAATGTAGCATAAAAAATAGAAATGATTGTTTTTTCGTGACGTAGAAAATTACCAAACTCACATAATTGATATATTTGGGTGAATTTGATGGAGGAAGAGTTCGAAGCCGCACCTCAACTTTAGTTCTCCTAAACCTCAACTACTTTGATTTCTTGGGACATATTCTCATCATTAAGGATAGTCTAAAATCAATTATCTGTTTACTTTCAATTTTGGTGATGAGGAGCAACACTTAGAACTGGTGCTTGGACCCATTTGGTTAAATACCAGTGAAAACAATAAAGAATAAAAAATGGAGAGTGAAAAAAAAACTAATATTTCACCCCGGAATATTATATAATTATCCTTGTTTTTTGTTGGTTTGGAAGCTTATTTCTTTTGTTAGTAATTAGATTGTCCTTATTAGCTAATGGCTAGTTAGTATTAATTACCAATAGCATTGCAGAATACTAATTAGATGGCTCGATAACAGTTGGCTACTGATTTCAAGTATACATGGCGACAAGGAACTGTACCGAAAAAATTAATTCAAGTTCGGTCACAGACAAATTAAGATAAGCAGCAGATATATAGTTATTAATTCATGTAAGTTTGATAAATATTAATCAAGTAGCTGCTAATTAATTCAATTCCCTGACTTAGCTGGAACTTTCTAATTTCTTCCAGCTGTCTATCTCCGACCCAGAAAGATGGGGAAAATTTTTCAGTTGGTTTCTTAGCTCTGTCTCTTGTCTTAACACTACCCACTTAGTTTTCATCTTTTGACTTGTAGAAGATCTTTTATTCATACTGCTTTGTACACGATCTATAGAAACATGATCTGTCTTGCTTCGAAGATCCTGTACGTGGTTAGTACTATATATCATTTATTGTAAATAAACAAGGGTAATCCAAAAAAAAATCTCATGAAATTTCGATAAAAATACAGTCTAGTTTCTCTCTCTCTAACCAGTAAATTTTAGGAGTTAGGTTATTAATTAATGTTAAATTAAAAAAAATATTAAGAGTACGTAGTTTTTAGGTTTTAATCTTAACAATTTTTTCTTTACTGTTAAATAAATTATTCAAGACTTTTATACTAATTGTAAAATTTACTTGCCTTTCAACATTTTAGAGCTAATCTACTCTCTTTTGCTTTGAAAACATAGCTACACTTTGCTCCTAAAGTTGTATCATTTACTGGCAATCTAGCACTAATAATGGAAAAGATTGAAAGTTCTAAGTCATTCACTAACTATAGAAGTATTCTAGATAATTTAAATTTATTGAAAAACATATTCTAAACAATTTAAATTAAGGTTCAAAAAATTGATGTTAATAACAAACAAAAAAAACAGGTGCTCACGTTTTAACTGTAATTTAAGGAAGTGTTTTCTGTAATTTACAAAAATGAAATCTAAGGGTGATAACGAGGAGAAGAAGGCAAGGGAATGGGGTTGTCAGTGAGAGTTCACGAGATCTGAAAACCCAGAAAGGAAACAAATGAGGCTCGTGAGATTTTTATTCCTCTGCCTGCCTCCCTGCCTAATATATTCTCCATCTGAATCACTAATAAATTTTTTTTAGCTGCTCGATGGATGACTATAATATAATATAATATAACACTCTATAATATTAATTAATATATATACATGACAATTATTTGAGTTTTCCTTTTTAATATAAACAAAGTGATCCCGCATTTCGAGCTGGATTTGCCTGCTTAATTCATTTTTCTTGTCTCATATCTCTTGGTTGCAAATTTCTTCTTTCGAGGAAAATAAAATGATTGGTTATGGGTGTGAACGAATAGAACGTTCAGTGAATCGTTCGTGAACCATTCGAAAAGAGTTGGTTTATGTTTGTTTATTTAACTAAACGAACGAATACGAACATATTTTTCTGTTCGATTAATTAAATAAACGAACATGAACAAGGTCTCATTCGTTCATTTACGTTCATGAACTGTTCGGTTATTGGTCATTTATGTTCATTTATTTATTTGTTCATTTATATTGATTTATTTGTTTATTTATATATTAGCTGTGTATTTATTATTATATATATTTTATAGATCATGCATTTTTATTAGTATCTACCTACTCCACTCATGTGATTATGCTCCAATATTTCCCAAATTAATATATTATTTTTGTTTCCCCAATCATAATCAGTCATTTTCCCCATAGCGTGAACTTACTGCAGTATCAAACTGAGTTCCATTGCCATAACCCATAACCCATAATCTCTCTCACCATCACCTATTACCCTGTTGGCTATTACTAGACTCGCTCCAATTTAGATTGGTGGTAGTCATCAGGTTTAATTGTTTGTATTCGTGTTCATTTATTAATACACAAACGAACACAAACAGATAAGTTGCATTCGTTTATTGTTCGTGTTCGTGTTCATATTCGTTTAAAGTTAAACAAACGAACATGAACATGACTTATTCGTGTTTGTTCGGTTCGTTTACAACTCTATGATTGATTAGTTTGGCAATTCGTTATTCAAACTAGTAATAATAAAAATAACGGAAACATTCAATACTACCGATCAAAATGGGTTTTTTTGTTTTTGCTTACATGCATAATTCACCCCCAAACTTTGCTAACTCAGGCACTTAATTACTTAAACCCTTTAACTATGATTTGGGACAACTCAGCCCCAAACTTTGTAAATTAGTACATATAACCCTTTCTAACTTATGAAAATGTTCTTTTTGGTTTTTAAGGGACTTAAAATGACAAAAGCATTGAATAATGAGACCGAACTTGGCATTTTAGCATATTACTGTTTGAGAGATTATTTTTCTCTGCTGAGGTTTGAGAGTTTCTTGGGAAATTAGGAGCATCATCAAGATATCAATTGTAGCGGTGGAAGAAGAACACCTCTCAAATAGCAATATGCTAAAATGCTAAGTTCGGCTTCCTTATTCAATGTAATTGTCATTTAAACCTTTGAGAAACCAAAAAGATTATTTCCATTAGTTAGAAGGGGCTCTGTGTCTAAGTTTACAGAGCTTGGAGGCTGAGTTGCCTCGACTCATAGTTAGAGGTGTTAAGTGTCTGAGTCGATAGAGTTTGGAGGTCAATCATGGATTTATTTCTTTTTTTAAAAAAATCATCATATAAGTTTAAAATGAGAGATATACTATTATAGTAATTAGGGAAAATAAGCATATTATCTTTTTTTGTATAAGAATTACAACCGAACCAACTTTTATAAGATGTGTTATAGGAAGTGGGAAGGTTAGAATTCGAACTGTAAACTTCCTTCATATCTATCATTAGGTCAAAGAGCTGAAGATAAAATGAGCTTTCTTGAATATTCTGAGGATATCACTAGCACAAATGATGTAAATTTGTTTGTCGAATAAAAATAATGTAAACTATTCAACAAAACCACATAATGGAATTATACACTTTTAATATTTTTATTCTAAACTTGAGAAAACACAAAATGAAGAATAAGAAGCTATCCCCGAGCATCTAGTAAAGTAGAGTGAGAGGACACCTTCTCCGAGTACGATTGGGATTTCACTCCTTTCCCTTTTCAACTATAAAAAATGATATTTGGTTTGATTCGGTTGTCTTTTGAATTCTAAATAAGCTGGCATTCTCCTCCTTAAACATTACTCCATAAGTTATCTATCTTTTAAACTCTATATGTCATATACTTGTATGCCTGATTTTGAGTACCATAAAAAAATAAGAATCTACTCAACCGCAGAAAAGAAAAGGTAAGAGGGCAATAAATAAAAGAGCTTTTGTTTCCGATGTATGACAAAAAAAAAACTATCCCTTTCTTTGGTAACAATTTGTGTTGAGAGTATCATATCTGCACACATTTTTAATGACAGTAATTTATTTATCATGTATAAAATATTGATAACATATTTAAATTAGAGAATAAATTAGTGATTTATCCCTTTCAACATGTAATAAACTGACATATTTTCCCTTTTGCTAGAAAGAAAAAATAAAAGAAAAATAAGAAGCATTTCAGGTCTTTATATCTTGCTGAAAACTGTTCTATATTAGGTGATGAGTTCTTGGACTTACGTTATATACAGGCCAGGTTTCTGTTTCTGGAGGTGGAATTTTGTAGCTTTCCACTATAAAACCACCACGAAGTAATTCAGGAGTGCAAAAACAAAAAGAAAAAGGAAGATAAATGTAACTCAATATATATTACGAAATTCATGGATAGAGTTGCCTGGATCATCAGTCCATGAGCCTATCAACGTGTGTCTGAAAAGAAGCACAGGAAATCGTATAAGTTATTGGGCCAAGAATCGCGCTCGAGGTACGGCCATCATTATTGGGCTTGCCCTGTATAGATATAGCTCCCAAGGACACGGTTTTTTTTCTTTCGGCCTTATACAGTTATACTATTTACTTTGATGTAAAACATTTTAGAACTATCTTATTACCTATAAAATTTACATATTCACAAGTCATAGTGGATTAATGCATGTATTGCCAACACAAAAATAAAAAAAAATTCCCTTTTCTTTTCTACTATAAAATCTCTTTCGCTTTTGCTCCAAAATCCCATATATTCTTTTAAAATTTCTTTTGCTTAGATAAGTTCCTAGCGAAAAGTAAACTTCTAACAAAAATCAATAATGTTTAACCTAACGGGGTTAGGCACTTAGGCTCAGTAGATTCTTCAATAAGTACAACAATTACAAAGTAGAGTTTGATTTTAAAATGATGGACCAATAATCAACCAAGTCCTTCGAAGTATTAACAGTACTACTAGTATACATCAAATGCTTCTACCATTAGCAATGATGTCAATCTCCCACGAGTACTTTAGTACAAGAAATAAAAGCAATAAATTGTATCAGATTTATGTCGCTTGGCTGTAATGCTCTTTTTCATTATCAATAAATCGGTCCTTAGGATTTTGTTAAAAAAAAAAAAAAGAGTATCCTTACGTATACCTTTATAAATTATTGCATGTAATTAGATGGCTCTTTATCTTATTATTTTTATTATCATCCTCTAAATCCAAGTAGCATTAAGGAAAAAAAAAAGTTCAAAGGACCAAAACTTTTTGTGGGAAAATTACCAAACCCCCTCATAAAGTATATCTTAACCTAGGGTTGGTAACGAACCGAACATTTATTAAACTATTCGAGCTCGAGCTCAAGCTCGAATTCACCATTAATGAATTGAGCTCATCGAACTTTGAATTCGAGTTCGAGCCAATTTTGAGATCCAAATACTTTATTGAATCGAGCTCGAACCTATCAGTGTTCAGTTTGATACGTTTTCAAGCTTATCAAACCTTATATAATATTAATATAAATGTGTTTAATTTTTTCATTAGAGTCATTAAATATCATTAAGTAGTACTAAATATAATTACTTTTTACTTAATTAAAATTTTTATTCCCTAAATTTTTAATTCCTAATTATCTACCTACAGCATCCCTCCTCCTTGATCAGTTTTGAATGAATCAACAGAACCCTACAAGTCTAGAGTTCGTTGTTCGTCCGCCTTGGCTAGTCGATGACCATTGTGCATAACTCTTCTTAAAAGCCTCAATCCCTTCCTCGTCCTTGATGGGCTGACAAGAATTGCAAATTCTTCATCTTCATTGATGGCAATCAATGACTTTGGAGAAAAGAGATTTGGCATGAGAGCGTGGAACAGTACAAACCTCACCGAATTAGTATCGACGGTAGCTTCGATCTCCTCTATCACGCAATTCGGCAATTCTCATCTGTCGCATGATTTGGCGCCTTTGATCTCCTCTGGTACGCGATTTGGCACTTCCCCCAATCTTCTCCAACTTCCCCAACCGCCGATTGTTGCCATGTCCTTTGCCGCCAACACGCCGCCCAGACAGGACGAACAAACCTCATTCCATTGCCAATTTGGGTACGTCTTCAGTTCAACGTTTCCCTTGTTCTGCCTAGCATACAAACTATAGTTAATACTTGGATGGAAGGTGCTAATTTTGATTCGATTATTACTGTATTTGTATGATTTTGGTTGTTGAAATTTTATGCTTGGGACAATTGGTAATTGGTTGTGTTATTGAGATTGGCTATTTCAATTTGTTTAGATTGATAATGGGTAAGAGTTGTGCTATTTTGATTTGCTAAGATTGGTAATTGTGATGAGTTTACATGTTTTTTTTTTCAAATGAGCTCGTCGAGCTTAAGCTTGAGTATGCATAATTGAGCTCAATCTGAGCTCTCGCATCAAGCCTTTAACAAGTTTTTCAAACCTTTCAAACATTCGAATCAAGCTCAAGCACCATCATGAGCCGAACTTAAGCATCATTTCTCTAAGCTCGTCAAGCTCGAGCCCGAGCCTGAGCACCCTGCAGAGTAAAATGAGCTGAGCTCGAGCCCAATGGGTTCGGGCTTGACTCGGCTCGATAACACCCCTACCCTAACCTACACTTCTATCTCCTATTTTAAATACATACACTTATCCCCTTAAAAATTTAACTCTGTTAATCACCGTTATGACTTAAAAAAAAAAAATTAGGCCTTGTTTAGTTCCTGAAAATTTTTCTGGAAAATTTTTGAAAATTGAAAAATGACAAGAAAACATGTTTAGCAGATTAGTTTTCTTTTTCTATTTTCTGAGAAAACAATTTTCCAAATTATAAAGAATTAGAAAACATTGTTTTTAATATTTTTCCTGATTTTCCATCACATATCTCGCTCGTGATTTCTCATCCTTTTCCGCCATCGGGGGGCCCATCACAGACTCACGGACCAACTTCTCCCTTAGAGTCACCACCTGACCAATCTTCTTGTCACCGTTGCCCAACTAGCTTCCTCAAAATCGACGAGCAGCAGCAATTGAAATTAGTAACCGACTTCGTAAAAAATCGGGTCAATGTGAAGATTGCAATTGAGCCAATCTCCTTACTTCAAACAACAAAACTGATTATCAACAACATGACACAAAGCCACAGTGGTGGTCGGCAATGAGCGATTCATCAATTGAAGATGACAACAATGTTTGAGTGTCGTGCTTTTGGGATGACGAAGATATTAGCTTAGATGTGAGGAATAAAAACGTTAGAAGCATAATGGGCATAAAGTAAAAAGCTGTGGTCGGACTTTCGATTTTGTCCTTTTCACTTTTAGACTTAGGAAAAATAGCTATTTATGGTGCACAAACTTTTCTTAAACTTTCAACAAAGAAACTGAACTTTTATTATCTATGTATATGCATAATATCATCTTTACTAATAGTGAAACAAGTAAACATATTTTTTAATAAATATATTCGAAAATTGCACATAAAAAATAAAAATTAAAAATGAAAAATGAAAAGAAAACGACTTTCCACAACTTGTACATCTAACAATCTTCCTCTCAATACTCTTCTTCACCATTTCTAGGTGCCCCCGCTGCCTATCCTTCTTCGTCGGCGAACCCGACGGTCAACCGGCTGTGACTTGTGGCCCCTATTAGATCAGCTTGAATCCCTCTGCTCTGCCTCAATCGCCGACTTGGACACCATGCTTTTAGATCGGCGAACAGGAGGAGGCGCGAAGACCGGCGAACATGAGAAGGCGCTCTTCGGCCAAGATCCCATGGCATGTGATGCCAATCTGTGCCCATCTTCACGACCTTCGGATCTGGATTGCTGGAGACAGTATGTTCCCTCATCTCGACGCTTGACTTCTTGCCTTCGCTCGACGTCACCAATTTTCTCCCTCCCAACGCTTTCCCCCAGTCCTAGTTCAATCGATTCATCGATTTGTTCGAACCACGCTCTCAATCGATTCGATTGATTCGTTCAAACAATGCCCTCATTGATTCGTTTGAACAATGCTCTTCCCTAGTCCATCGCAGATACTTTTCGGCTTGGTTCCAGCCATCGCGGACTTTTTTTGGCTTGGTTTTGGTCAAGACCCGTCGTTTTTCGGGTTGGTTCCGGCCAAGATCCGTCGTTTTATAAAGATATAGTTGAGAAAATAATATTGCAAAGTTTGGGGGCAAAGTTTTTAATGAAGAAGGCTAGAATGGCAAATTTGAGCATTTTTCTCTTTTTTCCTTTAACTGTCGTCAGAGGAGTTAGCTTTGGAGAAATAATTGTAGATATTTGAAAAATGGAGGAAAAAAATGTAAGTTATGGTATACCTCAGGAGGGACCTGGGTAATTTTCTCTCCCTCTCTATTTCGTTTTTGTTTTTGGTTGGGGGGATGATAAGCGATATTGACAGCCCCAATGTTGCTCAGGTTGAAGGATGCAATGCTAATGAGATAGCAGCATCTCTGAAGATGTTAGGAGTTAGAGTCTAACAAGTTAAAGGTATATACGTCTATAATTCACTCAAAATTTCCCAAAATCTTACAACCTGAAAAATCTGTTTTTCTCCCTTTCGAGGATCCGCATCATTTTACAAGTACAATGTAACTTCCAGAGTTGTACTGATACACACTTGCTCCAAAATAACTAAGTTTTTGGGAGGAAAAGTCTTGGGCGGTATAATAAGATTTTAAGGTTCTAATGCAAGGCTTACAAGAATTGGTCGTATTAGAGACAATTCAAGGAGAAACTGATGTTGGGAAATGAACGTCTGTTAGCTGTTGAGATGCTGACCAACCTTTTTGAATATTGAAGTGTTCTCCTTACTGAAAATCATATTGCCATGCCAATAAATCGAAAACAGGTACTTGTGCGAAGCAACTGGCAAGGTGGCAAAATAAGAGGGCAAAGGGTAACCTAAATAAGAGGGCAAAGGGTAACCTATCATTCCTTTAAATGTATACCTTATAATGCTTTTAGGTATAAAAAGGAAAAAGGGGTACTTACTGGACTTTTAGATATTCCTTCCCTTCTGAATTAGTCGAAACACTTGAGTTTGACAAAAATATTAAGAAATAAGAAAAAATTTCTATCATTTTAAAATTTTTCTATTTATTTATTTATTTATTGTATATAAATTAAGAAAGATGAAAAAATTGAATATTTAAAAAATAATTTGAAGAGTAATGTGATAAAATAATTTACTAAAATACAAAAATGATATAAAGATTTGGGAAGGTCCAAAAAGAATATATTAAAAGTAATTGGGCTTTTTACTTGGGCTTCAACTTCCTTAAGTGTTTTGGCTCCATCACTCAAAGCCATATCAAATGAATGCTTAGTAAGTACAGCTCTTACTTTTAACATATGATCCAAGCAGAACTTTATACCGAGTGGGCACATCAGTTTTATGATCATCTGGTTTAGTGCAAAAACATGAATTCTCTACAATAATATCCTTAGCTTCTTTTGTCCATCTTTTCAATATGTATTGCTTTGGGACACATTGAACATTTTTCAATGAAACCACTTTCAAAGCATGGGCATACAAAATTCCCAAAAATTCAAATTTCTTACAACTGCATGAAATAGTAGAATATGATGAGTTAAATGTGACCATATGATAACTTTTTTTGCCTAGAGGAACAACTTTGTAATTTTTAACACTTCCACACACACCATCATTATGCAACTCATAATTCCAAGTGAGAAAAGTTTGTTCAGAAAATGCTTTGAAAATTACAGAGGTGTATATGCTAGCTACATGCTTCAATATTTCTATTGGGTATTGCATATATGGGACACTATGTGTAGCTTTAAAGTCAGCTTTCAATTCCTCATACCTTCTATCATCTAATAACCTTTGAAAATGAGAAAAGAAACGCAAAAGATCATACTTGTAGCTAATGTAATGCTTTATTTGGCTATTCATACTCTCACTTCTTTGCGTTGTAGACATATCGACACAAAAGGTTTGTCATCCATAAACCAAGGCCCATTTCTTCTTTAGCTCAAACAAATTTTGCAACCAACTGTTGTTTTGCAGCCTATATTTCTCAATCATAGTTTTCCATGCATTCAAAAAGTCAACTTCATTGTCATGAACATAAACATAACTACTAAATTCGGAAGCAAAACTCTTGAACTTGTCAAACACATGACTAAGATGCTTAGCTGCATTTTGATATATGTGCCATACACATAATTGATGATGAGTTTCAGGCCATTGAAGACTGTGAACTTTGCCATAGTAGCATCTTGGTCTGTTAGGATTGTGCTTGGTTTTTTCCAGACATAACCTTCACAAAGGTCTCAAAAAGCCAAACAAAAGTGTCACAAGTTTCATCATATAATAAAGCAGCACAAAAAATGATAGATTGTTTATGATGATTCACTCCAACAAACAATGCCAGAGGTCTCCCTTCTTTGTTTTTCCTATATGTAGTATCAAAACATACCACATCCCTAAAAGACTCATAATCCAACTTCATCATAGTTTCAGCCCAAAATATATTTGTCATGAGATCATCCATATCCACTTGAATGGCATATGAAAAGTTTGGATCTTCAAATTGCCTATGTTGCAAATACTCTAAAACACTTCTTGTATCACCTATCTTCATTTCTTCCGTTCTTTTTTAGCGTAAATAATTTCTATAATCTTCTGGAATGAACCCCAGATTTCTAAGCCCACCAACTCTTTTAGCCATAAATTCAATGCCTAATTTGGGTGCAATTCCTGATTGATTTAGCATTTCCACCTTTGTGGCTTAAGAAGGATTGATTACCCTATGAGATCTTAAAAACATGCATTTTTTAGGAGTAGCTAATTCATGTGTGTGCTTTACAATAAATTCGGTAATATGATATTTACCATTAAGCCTTGCACTGACTTTCATCATAGCTAAACAACCACATCTCGTCTCCACACGATGGCATTTAACCTGGTCATCTTTCTTATCAGCTGCATGTACTCCTTGACAAGAGCAACAAAAAATTCTATCTAACCAAATGCCATTACTGTCTTTATGGCCTCTTTTTTTTCTAACACTAAACCCAACTTTTTTAGCATAGTTATTATAAAAGTTGTAAGCATCCTTTTCAGACTCAAATTCAATTCCAATTTCTGGAGTGATCTCTTTCAAAGAACTCACATCATTTTCCACAATATCTTTAAAGTTAAAATCAACTTGGTTCATATATTCTTCTACTTCAACAATTTGCTCTTGTGAAAACTTTTGTAGTTGAAGCACGTCATTTGTTTCAAATTACAACTTTCGATATGGCTGGTTCCAAACATGGATACTTGACTCTTCACCCTCCATTTGTAACCTTAGCTACTGTCCAAGGAAAACCTGCAGACTAAAAAATCTTGCATAAGACAAAAGAACTAATATAAAAAAAAAGTCAGATATAAATAAATAAATTGTCAAGTTCTTTTTGCACATATAAGTTAAAATGTCAAGTTGGAGAACATTAGAATTTCTACACTAGCAATATTAAGCAAACCAGCATAGATGTTAAATTATCAAGTTTTGCTACACTAGCACTAGCATTCAGCCAATGGTAGACAAGAGTAGGTTTTGTATTTTAATTTCTTCCGTGGGTTATGATCAGGCTTTTTTCTTTAATTAGATAAACCCAACAACCCCAATTAATAACTCTAGACTACAAACAGTGAATTCACATGGCTTTGGAACACAATGTTTACTACACTTTGGAGTAATGGGGACAAAGTAAAGGCCTTGGAAATGGTACCATATATGCTATGGAAAGGAATTGCACCTAATGAAATAACTTATAAGTCACTTATTTCTTGCCTATGCAGAGATGGGATGCTTGATGAAGCAATTGCTCTGCTTGTAGACAAGGAAAGCAGTGAATTTTGTCCAACTGTTATTAGCTATAACATTGTTCTTCGTTGTTTGTGTAAAGTACACAGAATTGATGATGCCATTAAAGTGCTAGCAGTAATGGTTGACAGGGGATGTAGGCCTAATGAAACTACCTACATACTATTGATTGAAGGATTTGGTTGTGGTGGGTGGCAAGCTAATGCTATGGAGGTAGCTAACTCACTAGTGAGAATGGAAGCAATTTCTGCATATTCAATTAGACGTTTGAGAAGAACTTTTCCCTTGTTTGATGTTTACACTGAGATAGCTTATTCTGATTCGAGGTAGTAGATCATGATGTTTCTATGAACAGGAATTTGAATTTTGTAAGACAGCTATTAAGGAGGCAAAAAATCTTAGGATAAATCAGAGGAAAAGAGTGTAATATAAAGCCACATAATATATTGCTTGATCCTTAATGACTATTGCAATGTGAATGATGTCTATTACAACAAATCTAAGGAATTTGAATTTTGTAAGACACATTTTAATTTGAATGAAGAGTGTGCCACACACACATATCATCTCTTGTGACATAAAGCCACGGCATATACTGCTTGACAACTATTACAAAGCTCGGGCCAAAGGGATTTGTTGCACCTGAATGGTACATGCTTTGACCAATCTTTCGAACATAGTATTGCAGTGAAATTAAGTTAGGTAAAAAAACCATGAGAAAAATAAAAGTTAATCATGAAAAATATCTTACATGTGCACACAAATGAAACTTTTGCCCACCAATCACAGAAGAAAAGTGTAGGGTAGAAAATTTTGCTTGCCGAGGATACAAAGGTAGGGTAGAAAAGTGTAAGAAAAAGTGAAAAAAGCTGTGGTAGGAGAGCGTATTGTGAGACAATGGAGATGAAATGGCAAAGCAAAACCCTAAATTAAATGGTGGACATGTGTCATTATTTGGTGAGTGGCGGATGGAGTGGTGGACTAATTTTGCGCAGGGGATTTGGACTCGGGGTCGGGGATGACGGCCACGGGAGGGCTTTTCTTTGTTATCTACGCCTGGTAAAATATAGCCACTTAATGGAGCTCCAAACCTTCCGTCCTCTGCCTCCTGCAGGTACTCCAATTTCTCTGCCTTTTCGCTTTCCGACGAAAATTTTACCCCAACAAACTGCCTAAAAAAAATGAAATTAGACCTGAGGGGGAAGTAGCTGAAATTTGCATGTCTCTTACTCATGCATGAAGCACTTTTTTTTTTCTTGAGAAGGATCAGTAGGACAGAAGCAAAGGTTTTGTTGCTGAAACCCAATGGCTTCTAATTTTTTCCCAATTTCGTAGTCACGTTCGGTATGCTGGGTTATACCTTATGAAACTCTGGTTAGCCATGGCCTGATGGTTTTTTTCCTCTAATTTCTCTTTGTTAAGTTTTGGACTTACCTCCAACCGACTAGGATGAAGACACAAGATTAATTTAGCCAAAACCAAATACTTACAAGTAAAAATCTTGGTTCCTGAATTGGTTGATTTTCTGTTTTGATGAATTCTAAATTGACTGATTGTTTGTACGAATAACGTTCATTTTAATTAATTCCCAAGAGATTTGCTTTTGCTGTTTTACGTGTAGAAGAAATGAAATTGTGCTTGCTGTAGGGAATGCGATGGGTCCGGTTCGAAAGCATGTGTGGAGGTGGAAGAATGATACTAGTGTGGTTGGTCTGAGAGGTGTGCTTGTGGGCTGTAGGCGATTTCTGGAGCATTCTCCGTCCAGGAGGAAATGCTTGTTAAACAATAAACACACACCTGTTTTTTGTTCATATGCGGAGGAGAATGGTCCAATGATGCCTTCCAAACAACAGCTAATTGACACCAAAGTTATTTATAGTGTTGCTGCAGCCGTGGGACATAACCAGGTATGTGCATCAGGAATTTGTGGCTTGTTCAGCTTATTTTATGTGTTCTATGGATGATTCAGATAAGCATAATGGCACGCTCGACTGGTTTTGGTGTCTTATATATATGATTTAAATGGATTTTTTTATTAATAGAAGATTGTTAGATGTTTTCTTAGGTCCTACATATGTAATAGTACAAGAAGCCAGGCTTTTTCTCTCTCTGATAATACTGTGTAAATCTAGCTCATATTTTGATTTGGCCATCTGGTGTCTAAGTACGCTATGTAAGACCTGTGTTCTTAAAATGGCTCTGGCCTCTATCATTTTGAGTTTTAGGCCCAAAAATGGATCCTTAAGCAAGCAGAAGTAAAAGCTGAAGGCTTTTAACCTTCATTTCTCCATCTTTGTGGTGATCATTTTTTTGGTTTAGTTTTTGTTCTAGTTCAGTTCTGACTCGATTACTGCTCAATTTGGAAAGTTGTCAGTCCATAAACTAAGGCAGGTAGATTCGGCTAGGTCCACCACTCATTCAGAGTCTTTGATGCTACCAAGAAAAAGCAAGAACCTTAACAAGCTCTCATAAGAAAGCCATGGTAGAGGTTCTGACTAAATCATAAGTTAGAAAAGGGAAAAGAAGTCAAAATGTTTTGTCCAAAAGCTTCAATGGCTAGTTCACAGACTTTGACTGGAGTATGATAAGAGGCAAAGATTGTGAAATGACTGAAATATTTAAATACATCCCATATATACTTTGAATCCATATGCAGGAGTCACATCCAGAGTCTAGTGCTAGAGTTCCTGCAATTGTGAGTGCTCTTGAGAAGATGGAACTTACCCCAAAGGTATTTAAAGATTTTATGCTTTATGTTTCGTTCTTTTGCAGCCAAAATGTTACGTTAGTTCAACTTTATTTAAGCTTTCATTGAATGGATGGAAAGGTGAAATGTAGACACATAAAAGGGAATTTTACCTGATCACTATATGAACTTCAATTTTTTTATGATCATGTACTTGGAGCTCCGACTCCTTTTCTCATTTCTCCTCATGTGTCTCAGTTTCGTGGCTCTGATGTTGTAGAACTTGCAAACTTCAAGCCTGCTTCGGTAGATGACATAGCAAATGTTCATGCAAAAGCTTATGTGGCAGGCCTTGAGAAGGTTGTGACCTCGTGTCAACTCTAATGTCCTATTGTAATTGCTACTTTAACTTTCACCTAGGTTCTTTATGCTTGCAGTTTTGACATGCCTCAAGTCCTGTTATGGTTTCTCTTAATACCGCAATATCTCATTGTTTAGGACCAAAGAACTAGATTTGTTATATATTGATGGCCCTCTTGTTTCTCTACCAGCCCATGATAAATCTATTTGATGTCATGGTTGATAGGCAATGGATCAGGCTTCTGAGAAGGGCATTATTTTCATCGATGGAACTGGGCCAACATATGCCACTTCCAGAGTGAGTACTTCGTCAATATCTACGTTCTTTTTGTAGGCTTATTGGTATATGCATGCACTTCCTTTCTTCAATGCCATTGGTGGGATAAAGTTTCTTTTTTAACTGCTAGAAATTGAAGTAGTACAATTCTATCAATGGCATATAACTATTGTTATACTGGAACCTTTCTAAAAAATTAAGTTTGAGCCCTTATTTTTAAAGCGCAAAGTTTTTGTTGTACTGTTTCTAACTGGGATGGTTATTATGCAGACGTACCATGAATCTCTTGTTGCTGCTGGAGCAGGCCTTGCCTTAGTTGATTCAGTGGTGATGTCTCAACCTAGAACGTCAGTCTCTTCATAATTTGCAGTTTCTTCATTTTTAAGATATTGAAATTCCATGAAAACATTGCTGTTACCTTATCCACATGGGAGTTGGGGCCTAGCTTTTCGCCTGCTGTAAATCACAAATACCCTCGTATCATGACTCTTTAAATACTAAGGTGCAATTGTTGTTCCTAGTAGCAACAATTTCTTAGTCTTCTGCATGATTATTTCAGGTTGCTTCATCAAAGAATAGCTTAGATCCACCTATAGGATTTGCTCTTATACGACCCCCAGGACATCATGCTATCCCCAAAGGTCCAATGGGATTTTGTGTTTTCGGGAATGTGGCAATTGCAGCTCGTCATGCTCAACGTGTACATGGATTACAGCGTGTATTTATAATTGATTTTGATGTGCACCATGGGAATGGGACAAATGATGCCTTCTTTGATGATCCAGATGTGTTCTTTCTTTCAACTCATCAAGTAAGCAACACACTTGCATGAAACATTTAGAGTTTGACCTTTTGCTGATGTTGAATGAATTTACTTTCAGAAAGAAATGAAGAGTTGAATCCTATCTAATACTGAGTAATGCAGGACAGAAGCTACCCAGGAACTGGAAAAATCGATGAGGTAGGTCATGGAGCTGGTGAAGGTACAACTCTTAATCTGCCGTTACCAGGAGGCTCAGGTGATTTCGCCATGAGGACTGTTTTTGATGAAGTGATTGTGCCTTGTGCTCAAAGGTTCAAGCCGGATATAATCCTCGTCTCAGCTGGGTGAGTTTGTTTGTTTACTGTTTTCTGTCATGCCATATTATGGAAATTGATCATATGAAAGTGGTCATTTGAATTCTGGACCTCTCTCTTAGATAACAGTGCATGCAGATGGGTTGAAAGTTAAATAACACCTTAAAAACTGAAGCTTTATTCTTGAAACTTGATGCTAGATTGGTTGTTATCTAGGTATGATGCCCATGTTCTTGATCCACTCGCAAGCTTTCAGTTTACAACCGGGACATATTACATGCTCGCATCTAATATCAAACAACTCGCGAAAGACCTCTGTGGTGGCCGCTGTGTGTTTTTCTTGGAAGGAGGATACAACCTCGACTCTCTTTCACACTCGGTGGCAGACTCATTTCGTGCATTTCTAGGGGACCGGAGTTTGGCATCAGAGTTTGACAATCCCAACATCTTATACGAAGAACCTTTGAATAGAGTAAAGCTAGCCATTCAGAAAGTGAAGCAGTTGCATTCGCTCTAAGCACAATTGTTCAAGCTGGAGTGGACCAATTTAGCGAGCCAAGCACTTGCACTCCCTCGGAGGGAGTTTGAACTCACTATCCCTACTTAAAAGTCCTAAGATAGGTTTGAGTTGCTATTTATGTATAGTTTTTAGGTGCCACTGGCTGTGGCAGACTTTGCCTTTAGATTTCACAACTTCATATCTGCAATTGTTTCAATTAGTCAGGCTTAGCGTACTATAGTTGGCAAATGAAGCTGCAGAGTTAAAAACCCCTTGTACAACCTCAAAAGTATATATATATGTACAATATGTATTGACGAAACTAGCCTTTACAGCCGATATCCTCCTGCAGTAATTCACATCTGGCCAACTGAGCCTGCTAGTTTGGAAAAGTTACATCCAAGTCATCATCTAATTCCATGTACATTTCATCCAACCAAGAAAGCTGGCTTCCGTCATGTTCTTCATCGTTATAGCACAAGTTCTGACCCTTCAGCTCCTGAACTCTACATACAGTCCACTCACAATAACCCTGCTGAAATCCCCAATTTATAAGTATATATAACCAAATAGATCCTATATCAAGTGAAATTTCAAAATTAAAAAATATATAGCTATATATGATTCTTACGAAATTTTGGTTCTGTGATCTCCCTACGATTCTTCTGTTGAAGCTTGAAGAATCAGCAAGATGATACTGTTGCATCAACCAGTTGGTTTGACGATGGTCATCACCGATACAGAACACGTACAGTTTCTTCGAGCCAACCTGGTCGCCCCCGCTTGTGAACACGGGCTTTTCCGCCATATCCACTTCTTTCCATATCCCATTCTTTGTGAACCAACTCTTCTCCTTCACTTGGCTAAAGAAATAGTAATATTGCTCCTCACTCCACAGCGCCTTCCCTACATGTGTATCTATGAAGCACATATATATGCATATATACATATATACTTAATTATGTGCATCTGCATGTGTATGTATATGTGTGCGCGTGTTAATTAAGTAGCAGATGGTTAACTAACCATGCAGCTGCCAAGGATCGTGCATAGAAAGATCAAGGTCGGGGATGATGTCGGAATGACAAGGCAATTGGCTGGCCTTACGGAGGAGGAAGTGAAGGATGAGTTCTTCGTCGGTTGGATCAAACCGGAATCCCGGTGGAAGTTTGACAGAGCCACCATATTCTCCGGCCATATGAATATTTTTATGTGCTCACAACTTTGTATCGCTTAATTTACTGGGACTTATGGTTGGCTATGCCAACTCTTATATAGCTTGGAGAGGAGAGAGAGAGAAAGGGCTGACGTGTGGTAGAAATTAATTTTGCAGTAATGGGAATGAATGGTTAAAGAAAGACGGCCATAATAACAGTTTGCACTCTACAAGTAATTGGATAAGCTAATATTTGGTGATCTAATTCCTAATTAATTAATCCAGTGGATAAAAGTGATTAGATTAAGGAAATTATTTGATTGCTTCCTTGGATCATTTTTGTGTGCCGTGCCATGGTCAAATACTAAACTATTGGTGATCAACATCTCAATTAATCAATGCTTAAAGAACAAGTTTTTAATCTTTGCTTCATGCATGATATATAGATGCAAAATGCCTGTCTCCATTATATTTGGTTTGAGTAAAAAATAGAAAAAAAAAATTACAAAAAGGAAAAAAAATTCTACCTGTTTAGATAACTTTATAGTGGCAGCCAGATCTAAACATTTTCCAAACTTGTTAATTGTATATTAATGATATTCACTTTTGTCAATCAACAATCTCTCTTTTAATATATATGGTAGTACTACTTTCTGGAAGCTTGCATGTATGTAAGCCTTTGAGGAATGGCTTCACCTTAATATAGATAAATTTACCTTATGATACCCATAAAATATTTGTTAGACAAATTAAGTACATCACTATATATATCAAATGACTGATGAGACTAATTTATCTTACCTTCGTACAACTTTGTTTTGACTGATTAAATAATACATCATTTAATAAACTATTTCCATTTTTGTTGATTTTTTAGAATTAATTAATGGAATTTGAATGCTGATACTATATTCACCTAATAATAATTTGAATAATTTTTTTGAAAAATTAATTGATTTTTTAATGATTTTTTACCTATCTTAATAAAATAAAAACTAACAAAAATACTTACTTTTCTTCTTAAAAAATGTTTTTTTAAACACTTTTCCAACATGGAAAAATGTATAACTTAGTTGGTATATAAATTGAGTGAGTAATCATTAAAAATGAAAATAATATGCTAAATACTTTATTATTTAACCCCGAAACAAACATTGAAGTGTACTGCATTACCGAGCCAATTTACTCCTTTGTCCTTTCAACTGACGCACATTTGCTGGGCAAATAGTGTATGTGGCCCCCTAACCTTTAATTATTGTACCATTTTAGACCCTAATATTAATTTTGTACATGAAAAATCCCCAACCTAGTTTAAATGTTCCATTTTTTGACATTATCTAGATTGAAAACGTTAATATGGAAGGAAAACATTACATGGTACGCCAACATGGGCAATTTGCCACGGTGGCATGTTCGTTACGTTAGAACTAGCCTATAATTGACCACATCGTTAGGGCCTATGTTACAAAAAATGAAGAAATCTATGACCTATATGGGGTTAGCTCAAAATCAAACATATGCCCAGAATCCGGCAACCCTTCCTCCTCCCTCCCTGCTACCTCTAGCCATCCTCCACCGCCTCTAAGCTCGGCCTCGTCAGCCACCTTTAGCCCTTCCTTCGAGCTCGGCCTCATCCGCAGCCTCTAGCCCCTTTTTCGAGTGTGGCCTCATTGGCCCTTCTTCTCCCCTCTTCCCCTCATTCTCTCATCCTTCGTGCTCCGTCCACTGTTGATGAATAGATTCGTCATTCCCACATTCCTTACGCTTCTTCATCCCCCACTTAATTCGCATCAACGCTGAGCCCACTTGATTCACAAATGCTAGAGATGCAATCGCCCAGCGATTGGATAGTTTTTGGGTATATGCTGGAGAAGACAAATAGGTCCACTGGAGTCGGTTGGAGAGGGTGAGATCAGTGTCGTGGTCGGAAAGGGAGACATAAGTGAAGTTTGAGGTCTGAGATTGGTCAAAATCAAAGGGAATTAACGAAGCGAACGAGGGGAAAAGGAGAGGAAGAGCCATGGATGAGGCCGAGCTTGAAGGAGGCAGGGGACTGTTAGAGGCGATGGGGGAAGGAGGAAGAGGGCACATCTAGATTTGATCCCTTTTGTTCCGGTGGCCATGGATAGGACCATCAGTGACTAGAGGTTGGAAGTGTTAGCCAACAATGGCGAAACCCTAGGGGTGGCAGCAACAAGTGGGGAAGTTTAGAGTTTCTTGGGATGAGGGTGGCTGAGATGAGGAACTAAGGGTGTAGTTTACCCCTTTTTTAAAAGGAAAACTTAAGGTTTTGTTAATTGATTTATTGTGCTAGCGTAGAAAATCGTCCACTTTGGCGTGCCACATGGCATTTTTCATCTACCTTAATACTTTCCATCCACAAAAGGTCCAAAATGAAACATTTAAATGAGATTAGAAATTTTTTATGTACAAAATCGATGTTAGGGTCTAAAATGATATAATAATTAAAGGTTAGGGGTCACGAACACAATTCATCCCACATTTGCTTGAAGAAATTTTAGTTTTTTGGCTAATTACAATTTAATCCTGAGGTTTAGGTAATATTACATTTGCTCCTTCTATTTGAGAAATGCATACTTCACCCTCTTAGAAAAAATTGTTTTACGTTTACATAAAGAAAAAATTGACAATTTAAAGTATTCATTTACTATTAAAAAAAGTACGATATAGAATGAAATTATTGAAGATGACTACTATATAATTAAATTAATATTTCAGAAATTATTCTTAAACTATGTAAAACAAAATCAGGAAGAAGTGTATATTTTTTAAATTAATAGGAAAAAAGTGTCATCCAAACCTTGGGAGAAACTATAATTAACCCTATTTTTTAATAATAGTAAATTTATGAGAATGTGAAACTCATTAAAAATAAAAAATTGATAAAATTGTAATTCTAACTTTCTCATGTTTGCGGTGACGAGAAATAAAAGAGGAAATTACATAAAGAGACTAAAAGTAATGATAGCAAAAGAACATCGAACTTGACACTTCTATTGTTCATAGGGCCACTTTTCAACTGTTTATATTGCCACACCAAAAGGGCTGATTGAAAAGAAACCAGATCTTTCTTCTTTTCTTTCACGACTTTTCGTATTTTTTACCCGAATTCAATTTTCACATTTTGAGTTTTCACCAGCAGCCAAATGTCGTTTCTAGATGAACCTTCTTAAATTACTAGATAGAAGAAAAAAGCTGCAAATTTGTTACATTAGTACTAGAAAATAGTATAATAATTTGGTTATCTTAGAATTATTAGACAACAAGAGGAGCAAAATTCATTACCCAAATAAGCCTAACGTCACTCATATATCAAATGAATATCTAACAAGTAATATTAATGCAAAATATGAGATGTGTTATAGAATTTCAGTTTATTTTTTATAAAAACATTTCTACCCTCACACATAAAATTAGAAATGTAATTACCAACAGCTGGTGTAGCTGGCCTACAAAATATTACTTCCGCTGATTCAATTGTTTTTTTGGATTCCGATCAAGTTGATATTTTTATTTTTAAATACTATCAACGCTTTCCTTAAACCCTATAAATTTTTATATTGGATTCAGAACTTTTTTTAAAAAAACAAAGACCGACGATCGCACAATGTTTAGAATTCGAGAATCTTCTGAAAAACACTAATATTTTTTTTTAAACAAATTGATATGTTATTTACTAAAAGATGACTCTATATGTCATGGTTTTGGATGAGACATGTGTTTCGTCCTCATCCTAAAGCATCGATATTACGTTGACCCCTAAACGGTAGAAATAGTTACAGAAAAGCTCCTACTGTCACTTCGTGGCAAGCATCGACGTCGCCAGCCTCTAGCCATGTCTTTTTCAGCCTTTTCTTTTCTTTTGTCATCCCTTCATCTGAAAGAATGATTCACTTGACGCTTTAATTACGGACACTAAACATGTGTCTGATTTTAACATATGCTTTGTCTATTTGTAACTTTCTTCGAGAAATATCTCATACCAATACCATCTTTTAACATTGATCATTGGATTTTTATATCGGGCCTCTGTAAAACTAGTGCCTTGGGCCTTGATCAATACATTGGGCTTTCAAAAATTAAATATTTTATAAAAGGCAAATAGATAATACTTATCTCATATCTTCTCAATTATCCAATCAAAAAAAGTTTCCATGTTCTCTCACCTTTAACAGTCGTTGACGTCTTTTAACCGGGTGTATGTCCACCCGGTGTATCCAAGAAAATTCGTGATCATATGTCAATTACTGAAATAAGTGCGGATTGTTAACAAGAGAAGAGACAATAAATCCTTATTTATGGATTTTTTATTCAGAACTAATGATATTTGAAAATTAATATTAATTTTGTTCACCTAATAATCATTTCGATAACAAACCATTTCTTTTGTTAGAAAGTTTTTAATATACAATTCATCTTACTATTATTATTTAAACTGTTATTACGTAAAACAAACTCAAGAAAAAAAAGAAATTTATATGAACTTGTTGTCTCGCAGAAGATAACTTTGATGCCGAAAAGAGAGAAATTAAGTAGTTGGCGTAGTCCAACCAAACCTGCTTGTGCTTGGCACTTGCTCCTTGGACTGGAGCTCAGGTGATGGGGACATGCAACAAAATCTTCACCTCCATCTCTGCCTTTTCGATAAGAAATTTATCCTTTAATTGGGACTGGGACTGGGACTGGGACTGGAGCTCGCATCCCAATTATTTCATGAAGGGGAATACTTGACTCGCTTGTCAATTTCCAAAGTGGATGGTCTTGAGGGAGAATGACACTACATATCCTTAAACCATTATTTTATGCAATTAAAGGGTTAAAAACAGTAAAACTTAAAAACAAAATCATATTGGATAAAGCGAACATTGAGCTCGATTTTTATCCTCCCCGGCTCTGCGTCCAGTGTCGAGTATGCTTCTTGATTGCTGTAAATTTGACGGAGCTTTCTCTATTAATTCTATCCCCCTCTGTTTTGTTGCTCTCTTCCAATGAAAAACAGGTGGAGATAGGCAGATCACTCATCCCCTCTCCTCTTCTTGTCCAGGGCAGGAATTGAAAACTTTGGTGTACGAAGTTAATTGCCTCGACACGACACCCATCTTCTCTTCTACACGACACCGGCTAGCGGGAAGGCGGAGACCTCGACAGAAGCTAGATTTCAGTCGACTACACTCGGCTTGTGTTAGGGACAAACCTACAAAAATGGGACTTGGCAAAACCTGACTCAAGATCATGGACGGTCGATGAGCTACCTAGCAAACAAGCTCTGGTTCTAACTGTTACGGGAAGAGATCAAAGAGTGAAATTACTACTACTAGATAATAAAAGTCATGTAAAAATCCGGGGGGACATGAGCCCTCGTAGTTGGCCTTTTTTATGAAAAAAAAAGTTTAGGATGAGGGACTCGGAGATGGTGTGTTCCCCCATGGATTAGATTAAGTGGAGAGTTTATTGCAAGACAGAACATGTTGAAGAAAGACTTTTGTGTAGGCTTGATTGATGAATTACGTGATAGAAATTTTCAAATTGGGTAATTCCTTAAAGTTAGGATGGTTGCTTTTAGGATAGCAGTTTTTTATCCAATGGGAATATAAGCATGGTAATACAATATGAACTAATTAGCCATCTGAATTTTGAGCATTTCCACCTCCATTTGTTCATCAGTTGGAGAGAGAGAGATGGAACGCAATAGTGGGTAAAGTTGGTCCACCTTTGCACTTTGTAGGTTGACCCTGATGACACACATGATTTGCTTTCAAACTAAACAGACGGAATCAAATGGAAAATCAACTATGCTACAAATTCATAACTAAGGGACCGATTTGTAGCATTGTTTTTTGTTTAGGTACCACTTTGCAATGTCAGGTGTTGCTCAAGGAGACTTGATACCAAATAAGAGAAGAAGACTTTGGTTTTTTAAGCCAAAGATGATACAGCCTAAGAATCTCATAGAGCCTTAAGCAATAAGCCCATATATTTAATCTCAAAAGAGGCACCAGGAAACTTGGCTAAAGATGCGTTCTCAAGAGCATATCACACCTTCTGAATCAATTAGAAAACCAAAGTATTCTTTATTTAACCGTTCGGACGATACATTTATGATCAAGGTATGTTTACAAATATTAGGATTGAAGGCAATGTTGACTCTCAGAGATTTTTATTCTCCATAAGTCATCATTTATCTTCAAGCTTAATAAATATAAACTTGAAGATCTTAGTTCTAAGAGGATCCAAATGTTAGCAACTTAGAACATCAAACAAAAAGTCGAAAAACTAAGAACTTTGCTTTACTCTCTAACCAAAGAAATTTAGAAAGCCATGAGAGACAGAGAATTTTATTTCTAGATTCAAAGTTTGATAATCTGGATACAAGTAGAGACCTTCCTTATATAGAGGAGGAGGTCCAAAAACAAATAAACTTTCTTACATAAGAGCTTACATCACACCACACTAAGCACATCACATCATACTTTAGATAAAGTTTATAGAGACTGATAAAAGTAAAAGATTACACTACGGAGAATTTTTCACGGTGGAGATTTACATGGTAGTCTTCAGAATTATAGCTTGATGGAGTTGATGGAGACTCGTCAAGGTTTTCATGCTAGAAAGTAGGGTCATTTAGTATGTGCCAGTAGATGCAGCTTATTTCATGATAGTCACAATCTAGAGAAATATATACTTTTCTTTTTTGTGACAAAGGTGGCTCTTTCCATAAAGATATTAATTTGAGAAAAAGAAGGGGTTGGACAAGCAATAAGCTTGAGTGTCTTTTTTGTTCTTTCCTTTGCTTCTCTAACTTGACAGAGTTCTTCAAAATGCTGGATAGCTTCATGAATCATTTCTTGATAATTAACTGGGTAGGAAGGCTAGTAAGGACTATCATGAGGCCAGGCTTCCAAAGAGAAAATAGTATAGTTATACTGATAAGCTTTCTTAAAGAATTGTCTATAGTCATTGAGTCATTGCCATGGCAGATGAACAAGATTAAAGTCCAAATTCCTATAATGATAGTAAATTGGACTAGGGGTAAAACGAAGATTTCCACCCACTTTGGTAAAGGTGATGGGATGATGAAAGAAATATATACCATGAGCTGTCCCATAAAGTAAAGAAGAATTTGGTGGAGCGATATTTGATAACTGGAGGTTAAGGCGGTATTTGGGAATAGATGGGTTCAAATCATGATAAGAGTTTTTTAGAGCTTGGACCCATTCAGAGAGGGGATCAAACCAAGTAAAAAATGTATACAACTCAAAAGACTTGAAATCACTCTAACAATTTTTACAAAAAGTGAGAAGTTGGTAAAGTTTAGGAATATTAAAGATTATTCCAATAGTATGGATGAAGCAAAGATACCAGAAGAAACATAAGGCTAAAGGAGGAAATTTGAAATCATAGATATAAAATATGTGAGCGAAAAGATAGTATGGGTGAATCCCAACTGGTTTGACAGGACAGTTATCAAAACCAAAGGCTTCAATTAAAGTACAGTGATAATGAAAAACTCAGTGATGTTGAAAGAAGGTAAATGACTGGCATTCATACCTTTCAACGTCTTGAGGCATGTTGGCTTCCTTGTTAAATATATGAGGGTAAGAAGAAGAAGAGGAAGAGAGCATCTTAGTTTGTTTTTGGAGGCTTGAGAGGTTTAGAATGGAGTTTTGGAGATCGACTGAGGATATCGATTAATGCATTTGAGGTCCCTTTTATATGCCGAACATCAAAGGAGAATCAGACGAACCATTACCGCCATCTGAGTAGCTAAGTATTAGGGAGCTACTTTTGTAAAAAATTCAACATTTTAGGAAAACATGACCTATCCATCTCAACAAAGAAGTGATATCCGATTAGATGAAATTGGAATTTTTCAATTCATCTTTTGACAACTAATATTTCCTTGTATGTTTAGTGATAGTGGTTTTTGCTTCCTTTCAATTCACCACTGTTGTAAGCACTTACATGTTGGTTACCATTAATTTCTTCAAGGAGGACCACACCCTAGAATTCATTAGAGACGTCTATCTAGAGGATTCTTTTTCCTTTACCAGGAATCTTTAAAAGAGGTAAGGACTAGACCACTTTCTTTAATTGAATTATTGTTTGAGTTTACCATGAAGACCATGTTGGGGCTGATTTTTTTATGAACACATGTAAAAGTTGAAAAAACTTTGATAAGTGGGGGATAAATTCACATATGGAATTCACAAGGCCTAAGATTTTCTTATCTTGGTTTTTCGTCAAATTATCTTCTGAGAAATCTAAGATTTTTATTGCCACGTGAGGATGCAGATTATATTTTCCATCTTTGATTTGAACATTGAGGAATTCAATTGTAGTCTGGGCAATAACCATATTTGATTTTGATAGCATGACCCCATTCTACTTAACGATCTTAACAAACTAATTTAATAACTTAACATGCATTTTTGCACAAAGGGAGAAAAGCTGGATGTCATCAATATAAAATCAAGGTTGATGGAAGGATTGGTTTGAAGATTTAGATCATGGATTTTTAGAAAAGTGAGGGGGCAGTCTTAAGGCCAAATGGCATCACCATCCATTGGTAATAATAGTCCAGGATACAAAAAGTTGTTTTGTATTTATTCGGAGGGTGGATGCTAAATTGCCAAAATCTAGACTTTAGATCAAATTTGGAGAAATTTTTTTGGCATAATTGAGGTTGGCAGGAGGGGTATATCTCCTAGGTAAGGGAAATTTGACATCGGCCAAAAATTTATTGAGAGACTTATAATCAATGACCAGTGTTGGCTTCTTTCTGACTTGTTCAAAATACTTATAAAAAACTTGACATGCCCAAGATGAGATTGTTGATTTAATCAACCCAGATTGGTTTATGATCACTTGCATGATAGACCCAAAGATTGGATTTTGATGGTGCTCAGTAGTAAAAGTTTCACCTTCATATAGAGTTAGAGTTGATACATATGGTAGGAAAAACTTTTTAATTCTGAGACCAATGTCTGTCCATTGGATAGGAAGTTTTTTTGTCAGATCAAACCCCAAAATCATATCTTTTCAACTTAAAAGATTCTATTTACTGCCTTGTCAACTTAAAAGATTCTATTTGCTGATCTTGTCAACTTAAAAGATTCTATTTGCTTCCTTAAACCGTTCATTACATATATATGAGCCATATATGTTCTGGCAAAAGTTTTGGATTAATAATAGTATATGTTCTAACAAAAGTTTTGGATTGATAATATTATGTATTTTGCTAGTATCAAATAAAGCAATCACTATGATAGGCTTAGCAAACTTATCTATAAGGATTGTGACTCTGGTTTGGGGGATAACTTGACCAACAAGAATAGTAAAAACAGACAATTATATTCTGAAGATTGAACAAGTTTATGAATTTGAATCCGATGAATATGCTTTCACTACAAATAAAGCAGATGTCTCATCATCTGTTTTAGAAAATATAGATTCATATCTTCATGAGAAAGATCAATACCTTTGGCTTTGGTAATCATATTAATCATCTTGGACTTAGATTTGGAATTTTTCTGAGGACAATTTTTTGTAAAATGCCCTTTTTGTCTACATATGAAACATTTCTTGAATTTGCCACTATTTCATTTATAATGGAAAAATCTTCTTTTCTTCTTATGAAATTTTCGAGGCTTTTCTAAAAATGAAAGGAATTTTCTTCTGTGATACTTTTTCTTTGAAGAGCAATGACAAGTTTGCTCATATTTGCATTTGATAAATAATTCTGGCCTTTACATACTTTGTCAAATAGTCTTTGAGATTGCCTGAATTCTTTGAAAAAAAAGAGTATGTGTGTTGTACAGATTTTGTAATGCCACCATCAAGGTTTGGTGTAGCCCTTAAAATGTGAAATCATTTAGTCTTTTGCCATTTTGCTGAATGATCTGAAGAGTTTCTTGACCAATTGTCTTAGGGGCTGAATTTCGATAAGATTGTTTAAGATTGTTATCATCAGCGCAGCCAGTGCTAAACAGATAATAACACTTTATTATTCTTTCAAAATGCTTCTCTAAATCCTTTTTGTTGTAAGAACAACATTTCATCTTGAAGTATTCCCTCTAGTAGTATCAATCAGAGAAGATTGGTCTTCAAGGATTTTTGTATATAGAACTTGAATGAATATATCAACAGTTTGTACTTGATGGAATTATAACTTCCGATATTATCCAAGTCATAAATACCATTGTTTGATAGTGCCTGTCATTGTAATAATAAAGGCTGAAATGACTTTTACATCAGTTACACCTTTTTTTTACATCTGGGTTAAACACCAAGCATGCATCTCTAAAAACCAATCATGACATATATGAGGAGGGATATAATCCAATATGAGTTTTACTGATCTAGATGGAAAATGCCAAGTATGAGCAATATTTATAAATGGGATATCCTTATGCATTTCTTCAGGAGGTATACCTTGAGAAGGTGGAGGTAGTGCTTTAAGAGGATTCTAATGAGGAGGCTCATTTTTAATTTCAGATGTCTCAGATGCTTTTGGTTGAGCTATAAATACTTCAAGGTCTAAAGAATAGGATGAATCATCATATTCATAAGTTTGGCCATCTTCAAAAAAGGTTGAAGAATTTAAATCATCGATCCAATAGGTTTCTGTTTGGGCCATATGGATTTAATTGTCTAAGAATGAGGTAATTAGATTGGCTTGTATGGTCATAGTCTGGTGAGTTGGCTCATGGATCTTTAATGGAGGGTTTGAAAGTTTTGCTGGGTTTTGTCTTTGGTCAACTTCTGGAATAGTTGGGCTTTTGAGTTTGGGTTATATCTTGACTTATGGTTGGGTTTTTGAAGGCTGAGTGGGCTTAGACCTAGATTGCGGATGTGAATTAAAAGGTTGGTAAAGAGATGAAGGAGTAACATATATATTATCACTAGAAAATGACGGAGTTGAGGTAAATGGGCTAAATGGTTGGAATAAAGGCTGGAATGTTGGTAAAAGAGACGAGTATGGATCTAGAAGTTTGGGTTGTTTTGTAGCCTGTAGATGTTTCAATTGTCACTTCAGATGCATAAGTTCCCTTTCTTGAGCTGAGAAGTTTTTTTTTTTTTTAGATGAGATTCATAATCTCATTGTGGAGATAGTTAATTTTTTGTTGATATTTCGTTAAAAGATCAATTATTGCTTGATCAACCATTTATTCAAGGTGAACTTGATTATGTTCTATCTTCTTAAGAATACGGTTCTGAGAAATCATATTCTCAGATTTTCAATTGAAAACTTGTTCAATAGCAGGCGTATATTTCTTTCTTCATTTAGAATCAACAGTTGTTGGCTAAGGAATCTTCCAATTCTTCTTGGTTGAAGAAAAATGGTCCTCAAACTTAAGAGGATGGAAATCTTCTTCTTTTACTTCAAGCATGTTGATTTCAAAGGTTATAGAAATAGGTTGCTCCTTTCTCAATTGTTTAATAACTTTGTTGTTGTAAGGATGAGTAGCGATCTTAACTTCAATAGACAGTGGAAGAAATTCAAATGACTTATCAATAGGAGGAGGATGTTGAGAGGACTAAACTTCTTTGTTACTGGAATATAAGAGATAATAGTAAAATTTTCTAGAAGGTTCTCGAAGGAATCCAACAGGAGGATCTCCATCTTTATATCTTTGTTAAAGATTCTTTTGAGAAAATTCTTTTTCTTCTTTTTGGTTTTGGCTTCATCATCATGAAGATGCTTCAAGCAATCAGAATAATCATAGACCTCAGAATATTTGTGACCTTTTTCATTCATGAACTAATAAATTGGGGAGCCATCAGTTGCAAAGGATTAAATGGGTACTCAAATTTTAGGATTTAGTTCCCGAACAATTATCATGATTGCTGGAGTAAAGAAAACATCAACATCTTGTGATTAAATAGGTTTCCTTTTGAAAAAAAGATTTTGGTTTGTCCTTTTTTTTCTACTTAAAAATATAGGTCATTTAGACTGAACGGGTTGTGATTATTGATGAAAAAACTCATAACTTGTGATCCAAAAAGTAGGAATTAGTCTTTGTAACTCTTTTCTTGTAATTTGTCGAGGCACATAAGTCTCATTTGGAACATGTGTTGTGTCCACATAAAGATATATAGCATTATTAGTCATATTAGGTATCGCAAAATCAATAGGATGATTTTGGACCCTGCATGCCATCTGATAGTGAAGAGTTGCCGCAAGAGTGGATGAGACCTATTCAGCTCCAGTAATCTAGAGTTTAATTTTCAAAGCAGAAAGTATATGGGGTCTTGAAGGGCCATACAAAAATTTGAAAAAAGTGTGATCAAGATTATACCGACATTAAGAGTAGTCTTCACTGTGCCAATACAAGCATGTTTATATTTCTTATATCAAGTATCAAATAGAGCTAGTTTTGGCAGTGATTGGTAATCCCTTTTTTCCATGATAAGTATGCGCAAGTTGTACGACACCAAAATGAAGATGAGTAAATCCTTTAGCATACCATTAGCGAGGAAAATGTGAAGGAATCTCCAGAATAACATATTGTTCTTTACTAGTGGTAGAAAGAGTATGTTGGTAAAACTTTGTAGCTTGAACATGTTTCTCAATAGCTCTTCGTGAGGGAGAGACAAGATTTTTCATAGTTTTGGTAAGTGAATGAGTAGGCTTGGCAAAGGCTTTGTACAGATTTATTAGATGAAAATCAGTCAGACTTTATCTTCTTCTAACAAATATTTGAACTTATAAAGTGAATCAAGATGAGAGGCAATAAAAGATCGAAAAAATGTTAAATGGGTGATTTAGGGGGTAGAAGTTTCTAACATGGTTGAGAGAACTTGTTTGAGAGATCAGCAAGAAATTCTTAGTAATCAAACTTCCTTGGGATTAATTTGAAACATGACTCTAATACCAAACGGGGTTCCAATATAGATAAAAGAAGAAAGCTTTAGTTTTCTAAGCTAAAAGTGATACAGCCTGAGAATCACGCAGAGCCTTAAGCCATAAGCCAATGCATTTAATCTCAAAAGAGGCACTAGGCAACAAAGCCAAAAAGACGTTCTTAAGAGCACACCACACCTTTTGAATCAATTAGAAAGCCAAAGTATTCTTTACTTAACTATTCGGACAATACATCTAGGATCAAGGGAAAATTGAAAAATTCCAAGTTCATCTAGTCTGATAGATGACATGCACTGCTACCTAAGCTCATAGTAGGTACCTAACTGAGCACAATAGAATGATCATTCTAACATACTGTCTAGTTATTAATCTATTTGGTCTAAGTTTTGTTTCAATTATTTATGAGTTCTTTATTTCAAATTTACTCTAGTTTACATAAAATGTTGGACTTGATATGAATCTCTATCTTTTATTTAGTATTGTAAAAATGAGTAATCTTTTAATAACTAATTTTATATTTTTATTACCTCTAAAAGTCTTGTGTCATTACTTGTGTTGTAAAATAATGTTTAGATCACTTTTAATTTGAATGAAATACCTTTTATAAAAAAAAAAGTTGTTAGAACTTTCTTAGAATGAAAATATACTTAAAAATTTTAGGCCGGAAATAAAATAAATTAAAAATAAAAACAAGGGTAAATTGCACCATTAGTGTCAATTCTATGATTATCATCATAAAGTAGTCCTCAACCCTTGTTTCATCGATGTTGATCCTAATACCTTATAAAGAGTTGTATATTAGCTCATAATCCCACAAAAAGATTGAGTTAACATAGAAAGACAATTTTTAGAGGGAAAATAAATAACTTAAATGGTTCACTAACTATAAAAAAAATGTAGTTTGAATTTATTGGAAGAATTTTACTAACAGTTATTAAATTATTTTTTTTTTTTTGACAGTTATATCAAAGTTAGTGAATTTTACAGATAGAAACATACCAATATGCAACAAATTTTAAAAATTTAGGATCAATATACAACGAAAGGGAGGTCAGGGATCAAATTATAAAAATAATTATAGGTTTAGGAGCAACGGTGCAATTTACAGACCGCATAAGGTTTTACGTTGTGCACGTGGCAATGCCGTACAGTAAATAGCTTCAGCCTCAGCTAGCCGTCGAACGCGACGCGACACCCAAGAAAACCAGAGAGTACAAAATCTGTCTCACACTCATTCACTCTTTCTCGCTGTCCTCCAATGGTTTCCTGTTTCACTTGACAACTTCAATCTTGTATTGACCAAACTCCGTCTCTCTCTGCTCCTCTTCAATGGCTTTCTGCCTCAGAAATTCCAGAAAACTACTCGCTGCGTTCAAGCCAAAACTGGGCCCTTCCAGCTCCATCGAGCCGACTTCTTCAAGTTCAACATTCGCGACTTCTTTTCCTCCTGATTTCAGAAACCCAAATGCGATTTGCCATTTTAGGCTGATTCATTTCAGAAGTCGCCGGCCAGAGTCGGCTAAAGCAGGAATACAGCTCAATGCTCATGAAAGAAACCAGGTAAATTCTTGTGTTTTTTAATGTACGTTACGTTTAAAACACTTGGAAATGGAGCTTTATGTCGATTTCTTTGATCTTAAGTGTTCTTTTAGATGAGATTGAGTTTTGGCCGCTGTTACTTGATACAATGTTGGTTTAGTCCTAAATGCTTGGAGAGGTTTCTAGTGTTGGTGGAGATGAGATTTAGTTTTGATTTTACATGCAGAGTTAGACACGCTCCTAGCATGCTACCCACATAGCATTTGTAACTCTATATTTATATTGTGCTGAAGCATCTCTACTTTTCACTAATTAGTTTTAGGATGAAACTGTAGCACCTACCTGGCATTCTCCAATCATTTGAAGGTTGCACTGTATCAGTCCCACTTCCACTGATAAGCCCTTTGGGGTTATACATGAAGATTGATTTGAAAGGCCACGCTTTTCCTCCTTTATATCATTTGGTTGGTACTAAAGCATCGAACTCCATCAAGTTGTATTTGACAATTTTTTTTATAGGTTCGGGTTAACTTACTGATGGATTCTCTTAGTAGAATGTTTGTTACCAATCATGTGCAGTGATGATTTATTTCCCATGAAGTGATAGGCTAATGATAGGCAAAATGTTTCTAGCAAGTTGCTTTATTCTTGCTTTAAGGGGGGTTAAGAACAACCATCTCATGGATAAAGAAAAGAAAGTACATGTCATCTAATTAAACTATTTTCCTGTAGCGTTGGATGTCAATCACAATGTAATGTATGTAACTGCTGAAGGTCTTGTTCTGTACCAATTGTTTATCTGTTCCTTCCTTCTGGGATACAAAGTCGAAATCTTGCGCATGAGTAGGGAGGCCGGAAGGTCTATATATGTAGAGACTTGGTTCTATTGTTTTTCTAAATCTATGAAAGTGATGTTAATGACCAATTTTAATGCTTATTAAGACCATCCTCTTAAGACAGGTCTTGGATTTTCCAGGCGGAACAGTTGCATTTACACCAGAAATGAGGTTCTTAGCTGAATCCCCTGATGCACGTACCAGCTGCTACCGAGTTCTTGATGACAATGGTCATGTAACTGAGGGCAACAGTTTTGTAGAGGTAGATTCAGTTTTTCCTGCTTCTTAGATACATTTGTTGTTGCCAGGAGTGCATAATGTTTTGCTTTTACTTTTACATTGTTTTTTCTCATATCTATTGTTTCCTGAATCAGCTTAGCAAAGAGATTGCTGTCAAAATGTACAATGACATGGTTACACTTCAGACCATGGATACTGTCTTCTATGAAGCACAGAGGCAAGGAAGAATTTCATTCTATGTTACTACACTTGGAGAAGAAGCTATCAATATTGCATCGGCTGCAGCACTGACTAGCGATGATGTTGTTTTCCCTCAGGTAACCTCCACATACATGAACCAGGCACTATAAGTATACTTGTGAGAAAATAGATAGTAGAGTATTGTTTGAACCAGAACATGGCTTGTACTCCATCCTTGAGATATGATAAGAATATCGACCTTAAAAAAATGTCTCACACATGATGGTGAAGAGGAAGAAAGCTATCAAACAAGTAGCAAAACTCAACAGAGCTGTAGTCAGATAGATTTGTAAGCTGAGATGAATGTAAAACAATGTCTGATGTGATTTAAATTGGTTTAAAGAATCAAGAATGATACCAGCGAGGGTTACAAACTTATCATAAAAAATGTTTGTTCAGACAACTAATGATGTGATTTAAATTGGTTTAAAGAATCAAGAATGATACCAGCGAGGGTTACAAACTTATCATAAAAAATGTTTGTTCAGACAACTAATTCTTCAATGAATTTTATTGGAGCTGTCAGCTATCTATAATGATGTAAGCTAATGCTGTTTATGATTTTTCCAGTACAGGGAGCCTGGAGTTTTACTATGGCGTGGTTTCACTATTGAAGAATTTGCAGACCAATGCTCTGGAAACAAAAATGACTATGGTAAAGGGAGACAGATGCCAATTCACTATGGATCAAACAAGCATAACTATTTTACTGTATCGTCAACAATTGCGTAAGAAGGGAATCCGTCGTCTGTATACCTGCCATAAATAAACATCTCTCTGTCTCTCTTTGCTTTTTTTTTTTTTTTAACTTTGTAAGAACTACTAAAGTCAATTTTGCTGTTCTCCAGTACACAACTCCCACATGCTGTTGGTGCTGCATATTCTTTGAAGATGGACAGGAAAAATGCATGTGTTGTCACTTACTTCGGTGATGGTGGCTCAAGCGAGGTACTTGGATCATGGTTGATAGTTTCTGTGAATTAATGTTTGTGAGTTGTTTCTGAACCATGTGAATAGACTTTTAACTATCGCAAGAACACAGGAGATCATCTATGGTTTCTGGGTTATACTTCTTGAAGTTAGGAGAGGGAGGATTTTTTTTTTTTTGGGGGGGGGGGGGGGGGGGGGGGGGGGGGGGGGGGGGTGGGGTTGTTTTGGTGGTGGTGTGTTCCCCTTTTTCTCCAACAAGTGGATTTGAGTCCAACAAACTCTGCTTCTTTGCTTCATGATTTTGCCTTGATATCTCTAACCGAATCAAATAATGTTAGGGAGACTTCCATGCTGCTTTGAACTTTGCGGCGGTTATGGAGGCTCCAGTTATTTTTATCTGTCGGAATAATGGATGGGCCATCAGCACTCCAACTTCAGATCAATTTAGAAGTATTCCTCTCGTTTCTTTTTGTCCTGTTATAACATGATGCATGTACATGTTTCATGCATGCTTACCATAGCTACTATTATTTTCCCATTGTGGGGGCATTTGCATTATCAGGTGATGGAGTTGTTGTTAGAGGTCCGGCTTATGGAGTCCGAAGCATCCGTGTAGATGGTAATGATGCTGTTGCCATGTATACTGCAGTTCATACTGCACGTGAGATGGCCGTTGGCGAACACAGGCCAATTTTGATAGAAGTAAGCGTCAAGTTTGTATTTCAGTCATCCCCCGCTGAGCTGCCTAATCTAAACTAGGGCATATGCTAAGTGGTTATCTATTTTCTTTCCTTTCTCTTGGAAGGCCCTAACATATAGGGTTGGACACCACTCAACATCAGATGATTCGACCAAGTACCGTCCAGCAAATGAAATTGAATGGTGGAAAGCAGAGCGCGATCCTGTAGCAAGATTTAGAAAATGGATCGAAAACAGTGGCTGGTGGAGCTGTGAGACTGAGGAGGTGCTCAGAAGCAGTGTGAGGAATCAGGTATTGCTGGTATTATGTTTCTACAGCTTTGCACCCAGCTCGGAAGTTTTATAGTTCCCTTTTTATACTCTACGTAATAGCTTTTGCAAGCAATTCAAAATGCCGGGAAGACCCAGAAACCTCCAATTGGAGACTTATTCAAAGACGTATATGATGTCACGCCATCAAACCTGCAAGAGCAAGAGAGATTGACAAGGCAAACCGTGGTAAGGCACCCTCGAGATTACCCTGCTGATGTTCCTCTTTAGAAGAATTGGCTCTCTTAGGCCTGCATTAGTCTGTCTGTTTTGCAAACTTTTCTACCAAATGAATTCAATAAAAATAGGCATTCATGAATCTTGACTTGCTATCATACGCCTTTTTTTTTGTACTAATACAATTAATTATTTGAACAACACTTCGGGGAGTTACTGAATACGGCACTAAGATCTGCAACTGCAACCAATAGGTTGGAAACATTACATTCTGGTTTATTACCCCAAGGATTTGAAATGGCCAGATTTAAGAAAGGCCCCCAATAAAAACATCAAGGGCTGACTGATACATGGGTTTAACAACACCAAAGCAGAGCCCTAAGATAAAATCACAAAGATGATGCCTTCTCTGCCAAGGATTCTCTAACTGCCTCCAGAACCAATGGCATTAGCTTCTGGTTGGTGACAATAATGCCAGTGTCGACATCAAGATACTTACCGTTGGAGAAATCTAAAGGGTTTCCTGCAGCATCTCTCACCACACCTCCGGCTTCTGCAACCATTATTTCACAAGCAAACAGATTAAACTAGAGAAGAATTTGGAGCAAGGCAATGTGGGCAGAATGTATTTAGCATTTGAAAAGGCCAACAAGACAAGCACACTTGACGGCTCAACTCTACGCCCAAGTGTTGGAGGCAGATTCATCTTTTTGCCTTTTGCCCTTACCAGTGACGACAATATATCCAGCGGCATGGTCCCATATCTTTTCACGATATCCTTTGTGTGGAAGCCGTAAGTATATAGCTCCATCTCCTCGAGACAATGCTCCATATTTTGCTTGGCTGTCAATTCTAACTGGTGGTGCTTTGACACCAAGTTTCTGTTAGTAGAAAATTAGATGGCTTAGCAAATCCAGAAGTGAAAGACAATCACAGGTAATAAGGCTGTTGGAGAGAGAGAGAGAGAGCATTACTTTTGCAATCAAGCTGGATAAATCATGCATGGAATGTGCGGCTTCATATGATTCAAAAAAGGATGCTTGTTCAGGATTTTCAATTGAAGTCACTTGCACCTACAGTGGGGAAAAGAAACATGAAATGATAAGAACTGGAAGCAGTACAATAAATTCAGGAAAAGCAATAAATGAAGCACTAACTTTCATGGGTGAAGAACCATCTAGGGACTGCATATAAGTTCCTCCACCAACTTCAGCAAAAAAGAGGCAACCAACATCTTTCTTTGAAGAATGTTGAGCACCAGCACTGATTGACTCTAATGGAAGATTGGGACAAGCCAAAACACCCAAAACTACTTTTCCTTCATCTAGCAAAGCCAATGCAATTGCATATTGATCGCCTCTTACAAACCTATGGGTAGGATTGTATGCATGAGCTTATACAAGAATGTAACATTTAACCCTTGGAGTGATCCAACTAACTGAAAATAACTGCTTAGATGAACATAAGCACGAAGACAGAATGCACAACAGAATACTAGGACCTGTTCTCCTAATATTTATAACTTGTATCCAGTCTTCCATCAATTATGATTTTTTTTTTAAGGATTAACACCTGATTCCTTTCTAGATTTATGTGAATTTGCTGACCCATTCTTTTTGTAGTCACGCACAATAATGTAAAGAAATTCAGCCAAACACTTGCACCAAATATCATATAGAACAGAATAAAACTTTTCAAGATCCTTATCTAGAACATCACCACCAACTTCTCAACAACAAACTCCACCTTAAAAAAATTAATCAACTATGTTCAAACTAAAACTTACCCTTTGGTCCCATCTATGGGGTCCAAAACCCAATGCCTTCCTTGGGAACCACCCAGCGACTTACCACTATCAATGGCCTTGAGTATCTCCTCCGAGGACAAGGGAGATACATCATATGAACCATCACCAGCTAAGGTCTCATTAACAGCTTTGGTAATGCGGTTGAGTGTTTCTTGTGCATCATCCTTGCGAAGATCTGCAGAATCCTATAAATGAAAAACAGGAAACAAAATAATTAAATGGATAGTGAGAATAACTTGTTTTATATTCACACAACTTAGCTAGCAGCTCATCTACCTCCTCGGCAACCAATGAGAACTTTTCAGAAGGAAATTCTCTCTCCAACACGAAACTCACCAATGCTTGTGACCCTAGGTTACAATGTATATGATATCAGTGGAGTTGCACATCCGATTTCTATCCACAGAAACAAACAAGACACAGAAACAAAGTCTAAATTTGCACTTTAATGCAAATTGGCAGAGATGAACCAAACCATGACTTCTGCATACATTCAGATTGCTAGTAAAGACTATACAAATCATTTTCCAATTACAAGCATGTTTCAAAGCAATCCACAACCATAATCACTGATAACTGAACAATGGTAACCTGCTAGGAAGTCATCACCCAGAGAAACAAGTGTAAGGAGGTAGCCCCTAATGGCAGATCAACAACATCACACAATAAGAGAAACTCCAAAGTTACTGAACTGAGTTAATCTATCCAAACTGAGAATATCTAATCATCTCCCCTTACAGTCAGGATATGGGCTACAGAAAGCTATTCACAATCATGCACCAAAATAGAAACAACCATATGTTTCAGTATATGTGAAACTAAATACCATCTTCCTAACAATTAAGATGGAAATATATGTTATCTTGTAAACAAGGATCTAGCAATTATAATCAAACCGTAATCTGCCACTGTGACTGGACTTTTATCTGATTTTGACTGCACGTCTGATTGCAACAAAGCCTTCTGCACCTTCTGAGGAAGAAAAACAGTAAAAAACAACAAAAAGATATCAACCCCTCAACAGACTTGACATGAAATCACCTGAGGTTAGCTTATCAAGTCACACACACAATGGTGTTGAGAGATTCCAAAATGATCAAGCACACTCAAATTACAGTACAGAGAGACAGGTCCCCGAGACTTCAGTTTCCGATTAGGACCAAGTGCTCCCTTCAGACCACTTAGCAAATAAATGACAAGGGTTTCGCCCAACTAGAAATCCACTACAGCCACCACGAGATCATAGGAAAAGGGCCTAGGGAAAAACTGCAACAAATTGATGCCTTATTTCGAACCTGACAGAGGCGAGCGGCGAGCGAGGCGGCTTTCTTGGCGGCGGCGAGCTCTTTATCGTAAGCCATTGAAACCACCACCGAAGAAGAACCAAAGCGAAGCGCCTGGAGCTTGGAAGTCGCACTGTGAGGTCTCGCAATTATTTTGCGTCCAATTATTAGGGGTACGGAGATATTTCTGCATGAACTTATAGACATTTCTCCGAAAAGGAAAAATCAAAAAAAAGTTCCTTCTCACTCTCTCACCTCCTTCCTAAGAAAAATCAATGGCCGTCCTGAGTGCAGTTTTCGAATCACACAATCTTTTGTTGATGATGGGGAACATTTTGTTCCGAAATTGTGTTACACTGAGTCGTGTTGGTGTAAGAATCTCAGATGTGTTGCGAGATCCTTGTAGGTCTCGTGACTTTCGTCCTCCATCCGCACCCGTTGCCTGAAATTGTTAAAAATAAGAATTTTTTTTACAGTTATCTCTCAACTTTAGAAAATATTACACTTTTTTTTTTAGGTTTAAAAATTTATATTTACCTCTTTTTTTGATAGTATCAGTAATCTATTAATCAAAATTACAGTCATCCATCTTGAATTTAGCCTAATTAATAATTATACCCAACACTTTCAAAATCTACAATTTTTCAAAATTGCTCTTCCACTTCTAGTCTCTTTATTTCTATTTTTCGCTACCTCTACTTTGACCTCATCCACCTCCGGTGACTTCTCATCTACTTATCCAATTCCCCTTTCTTGCTCCACCACTTCCTTCCCCAACTTTGTCTCCAAAATCACTTGCTCTTTTCGTCTCGACCTATTCAGATTTACCAAAATTCATGTCATCTATCAATTTGTGAATTGATACAAATCGAATGAAAAAAAAAAAAAAGGTCAACACTTTAATGCCTTCAATTGATTTTTTTTTTATCTAAGACTATATCTTTTAAATATAGAATTAATAACCACTTGAATAATGTTTTTATAAAATGATATATCTAATTAATAATTAATTGAATAATGTTTTTAGAAAATATTTTTTTTTGTAGCCAACTAAGAAAAAGAAAATTAAAGAGAAAATACTACTATTTTCCAAAAAGTGTTAAAAATATGTTTTCAACCTTTATCAATATAAAGTTTTAATCGATATTATTCAAGTTGAGTGAATAATCTCTATATATCAAAATAATTACTAATAACTCATTTGTTACGATCATTGTCAAACATATAGCAATATTACTTTATCTCATATTTTCAAAATAAATTATTTTTCAACATTTTGTTTAATTTTGAATTTACTACATGAGGAACTAGCTTTTATGACAAATATAATGGGGCAAATAGTACATTTGTCTCCAATACCTATATTTGAAATTTGAGGCAAAAACTTAGAAGCATATATTTTATTTGTCACTAATTAATATACATTGGAGACAAATAAAATGAATCAAATAAAATATTTGACTCCATAAAATCTATTCAAAATTGGAGGCAAATAATTGGAACCAAATAGTATATTGTTAATAATTAGAATATGATCAAAAAAATAAAAAATTAAATCAAAATTTATCTCTAATAATTAAATTCAAATAATTAGAGGCTCATATTGTATTTTTCACTAATATGGCGGGAGTGTTTTGCAAACTTCTAGAAAATTTTATGAACTTTATAGTTTTTTGTATTGATAACATTATTATGTGTTTGTTTTATTACTTTTATATATGAATAAATCTCTTTCTTGTTAAGACTTACATAGATGACTTATATAGTTCTTAGTCAATAAACAAATTCAAATTTTCAAGACCAAAAAACTTGGTAGAAACAATGCAAATTTTACAAAGCTTGAGAAAGCCACATTAACATCCTCTGCGACAGCATCATATGAATCGGAGTTGAACTTATTGTTAGTGGCCAAAAGCTAAGAGGCAATGTAACTGTTGCAATCTCAATATGTTTGGAGTATTCTATTGTCAGCGGCTTAGGTGTCACTGGTGAGGAGAGTGGAGATGAAAGACCCCGAGTTAGTCACCTTGGTTTGAGGCAAGTCTCAATGCAGTAACCGCAAGGTCACCATCGAGGGCTTAACGAGCGTCAATAAAGGGGTTGGAAGAGAGGGTATTGGAGCAAAAAGAGAAGTCACATAAAGAGGTGAGAACGGATGGACATGGATGGGTCGGGGTGGAGGCGTAGGAGAATGGATGTGGAGAGACAACGAGGGGAAGGGTAATCTTAGAGAATTGTAGATTTCTAAAGTTTTTTGTATAATTGTAAACAAAACTAAATTCAAGGTAGTTGGTTAAAATTTTAATGGATGGCTGACTGACAATATTAATAAAGCAGGGGGTAAGTGTAGATTTTTAAATCTTAAGAAGCAAGTGTAATATCACTTAAAGTTTAAGGGTAACTGTAAAAAAATCCTAAAAATAACAATAATGTGAATAAAAATTTACTAGAATTAGATATGTAACCAATTAAATGTAATAATTGTATTTTCGCTTTAAAAAAATGCATTTTAGAATTGAATAAATGCATCTTATAAAGAAATATACAATGAAAGCAAAATAGATATATTTTTTAAATCTAGTCAAGATGATGTAATCCTGGACAAATACAGGTCACAACTAAACAAATTCATTTTAGACAGACATACATTAAAGCGAAACAAATGTATTCAATTAAGGCAAAACAGAAATATTTCAAATTCAAACAAGATAATCTAAATCAAAGACAAATATATCAGAACCAGAAAATTAATTTTGAAACTAGATAAATATATCTAAAAAATAAACATAATTAAAGTGACCTAAATTTAGATAGGATGATCTTAGAACTAAATAAATGCACTCCAGAACTAGATAAATACATTTTAGAATTAGATAAATTATTATAGATGAATGTTAAGTTAAATATTAAAGTGGGTGGCAGTTAGTTGCTATACAGCCTCATTCTTATAAAACAATTCTTGGATTCCCATGTCATTTTCTTTTTGTTAAGCAACATAATCAACTCCCTTTTCTGAAGCCAGTTCTCTTATTTTTCTTCTTTAATTTCTTTTTAATTTTTAAGCCACAAAACAGAAACTTCTATGCTTATTGGAAGATGTCTCATTTATGCTACAGGTATTGTTGAATACAAGAATGATATTCCACAAAATTGATGTAATAATTTGTGATTGAAAGAGAACTATATGCAATATATATTTGCTTGAATTTTAAATTGTTTAATCACAAGGTATGACTTCGGATTGTAAGTCTTATTTTTGAAAAACCTTTTATAGCTCAGAAAACTCTTTTAGTTTTCAACTTTATTTGTAAATCTATATTAAAAACTTTCTATAATGCATATTTCTAGAGAAACGATCGAACTTTACAGACATATATTTCATGAAATTATTAGATAGTTCGAATCTAAATGAATTATACAAATAGTTTTACTTTAATCATTGTCGATTACTCCAAATATTTTTCATAAATTAATTACTTTTATTGAATTTTTTTATATTTTTATAATTATTATTTATTTTTTTCCTAGATTATTTGGGCAGTTATCAAGATAATTCATGAAATAATATGGGAAGACATTTTTACCATGCCTGCAGCGTGCCATTGGGCCGCCTTATTTTAGAGAACTTGCTTTGACCAAACTAGACCGCAATTGAGAGAGTGGCGCCAAAATCCAAATGATCCGGGAAACCACCAAAATCATCCCATCTTCTCTCCCATTTTCCTACACCATTCTTCTTCTTCTTCTTCTTCTTCTCTCTCTCTCTCAGTTCCAATCAGCAATTAACCAAAAAGAAATAAAATATACGGACAAATCAATACTTTTAATTGATCTCAAATTAATCTCACTACACCTTTCTCCCTTTTTCCTATTCTGAACAACAAAAGCAGAAACTTCATCGATCACACTGTAATATTTTCTCATAGACAATGCATGAAATTGAGTTAGAACAGAACAATACGGAGTAATATTTAGACGACGAAGTATTGGCAATTATGGATCCGAATGCCCATGCGAACCCGGCCCCGGACCCGGACGAGGCAATAGTCTGCTATGCTCCCACCATGATAACCACCAATGGAGTGTGGCAAGGAGACAACCCTCTGGATTTCTCCCTCCCGCTCTTCATTCTGCAGCTCGTCCTCATCGTTTCCGTCACTCGCCTCCTTGTCCTCCTCCTCAAACCCTTCCGCCAGCCACGAGTCGTCGCTGAAATTCTCGTAATTAATCATTTCCTTTCATTTCATTTCCTATGTACTAACTACTTGTCAATATGAAATTAATTTCATCACCTTTCTGCAGGGTGGAATTTTACTGGGGCCTTCCCTCATAGGCCAAAATAAGAAATTCGCCGACACCATATTCCCTTTGAAAAGCGTCATGGTTCTTGAGACAATGGCCAACGTCGGGCTCCTCTACTTCCTCTTCCTCGTTGGAGTGGAGATGGACATCTCCATGCTCCGCCAACGGGGGAAGAAGGCCACCGCCGTGGCCCTCGCCGGCATGCTCATCCCCTTCATAACAGGTGCCATCTTCTCCTTCATCCTCCCTGAGGAATCCAAACCTATGTCACAAGGTACCTTCATTCTCTTCCTCGGCGTCTCCCTCTCCATCACTGCCTTCCCCGTGCTCGCCCGCATCCTCGCCGAGCTCAAGCTCATCAACACCGAGATTGGCAGGGTCGCCATGTCCTCTGCTCTCGTCAACGATATGTTCGCTTGGATTCTCTTAGCTTTAGCCATTGCCTTGGCCGACAGCGGCCAGGCCTCCATGAACACCGTCTGGGTCCTCCTCGCTACCACAGCTTATGTAATTTTCTGTATCTTCGTTGTCCGGCCTGCCATCTGCTGGATGATCCGGCGAACCCCAGAAGGTGAAACCTACAGCGAGTTCTTCATATGCCTGATTCTCATCGGCGTGATGATCTCCGGCTTCATCACCGACGCCATTGGGACGCACTTTGTTCTGGGAGCTTTTGTGTATGGCTTAGTGATCCCAAATGGAGCGCTCGGAGTCACGTTGGTAGAGAAACTGGAAGACTTTGTGTCGGGCCTGTTGCTGCCTCTCTACTTCGCCATTAGCGGCCTCAAGACCAACACACGTTTGTTCCATGGGGCCACCTGGGTCGCTCTGATTCTTATTACCATTTTGTCTTCCGCCGGCAAGATTATTGGCACCGTCTTTGCGTCCATGTTTCTTCAGATGACCACTCGGGAAGGAATCACTCTTGGCTTGCTCATGAACACTAAAGGGCTCGTGGAGATGATCATGCTCAATGTCGGTAAGGATCAAAAGGTACTGTTACTAGGGGTATTATATATATCCAACAGTTGATAGATAGTTAAAATTCTTATATATAATAACAGTACCTTGGTCAGATTTATGCGCTAATAACTGATAATCGAGAAATCTTTCTATAAAAATATTTGAGAATGGTTAATTTGATCCATATGTAGATTTTGGATGATAAGACTTTTGCGTTGATGGTAGTTGTGGCGGTAATAGTGACCGGTCTAATCACTCCCATTGTAACGATGATTTATAGACCACCAAGACAGTTCATTCCATACAAGAAAAGAATGATCCAGAAGTCTAATCGCGACGGGGAATTGCAAGTGTTAGCATGCATACACACGCCTCGAAATGTGCCGACAATCATCAACCTATTAGAGGCCTCCCACCCCTCCAAGAAGTCGCCCATCTGCATCTACGTCCTCCACCTCGTCGAGCTCACCGGTAGAGCATCAGCGATGCTCATCGTCCACAGCACCGCCCCAGCTGCAATGAACAGGACACAAGCTCAATCCGACCACATCATCAATGCCTTTGAAAACTTCGAAAAACAGACCGCAAGTGTCTCTGTCCAGCCCTTGACGGCGATTTCGCCTTACTCAACCATGCACGAGGACATCTGTAGCTTGGCTGAGGACAAGCGGGTGGCGTTCATCATCCTCCCGTTTCACAAGCATCAAACCGTGGACGGCGGAATGGAGGCAACGAACCCGGCGTTTCGGACCGTTAACCAGAACGTTCTTGCAAATGCACCTTGCTCCGTCGGAATCCTGGTCGACAGAGGCCTAAACGGGTCGACTCGGTCAGCTTCAAATCAAATCTCCCACCACATCGTATTGTTATTTTTTGGCGGACCTGACGACAGAGAGGCACTGGCATACGCATGGAGGATGTCGGAGCACGCCAGTATAAGCCTTACAGTGATGAGATTCATCGCGGGAGTTGATTGTGACTTGGAGGATGAGCGAGAAAAACAGATGGACAACGAGTATCTGAAGGAGTTCCGGGCGAACACGAGCCAGGACGAGAGCGTCGCGTACGTGGAGCGGGAGGTGAACAACGGCGAAGAAACGGTGGCAGTGATTAGATCGATCGATTGTAACCAAGACTTGTTCATCGTGGGGAGAGGGCAGGGACTGATATCGCCTTTAACGGCTGGGTTGACGGACTGGAGCGAGTGCCCGGAGCTGGGGGCGATCGGAGATTTGCTGGCGTCGTCGGATTTTGCGTCGAACGTTTCTGTGTTAGTGGTTCAGCAGTACGTAAACATTGGGGTCGTGCAACCGCCGGAAGGGTATGGACCGCCGCCGGAAAATCTGGGTTGGGGCAACGGCGGATACAATAGGGTTGACATGCCAAATCGGCGGCCACCGTAAGAATAAATACGTAGGAGTGTTTTACTGCTGGGTTGTTTAATTTGTTGATGTACGTGGTTGATTAATGATTAGAGATTGTAGTGCTAGCTGTTTTTAAATGCTTTCTTTAATTTCCCTCTTCATGTAAATTTGTCTCCCAAAAATATGGAATATATATAGGCCATTGAGTTGTGACCATAGCCTCATAACCAACGATTGTCGTTATTGTTAGAAAATTCATGCTTTAATCCTTCAAGTGCCCTTGCCCCCCCTCCCAAAAAGAAAGGATTCCCAGCTGGCTAATTTCTGACTTTTCTAAATACAATATTATTGTCTGATTTTATGTCAAATGTTTAGGCCCCAATTACTTTTTAGAAAATTCTCCAAATTGTTTGGAAATTTTTTTTCTGAAAATTAGAAAATAAAAAGAAAAACATGTTTTGTTCACTAATTTTTCTTTTTAGTTTTCTTGGAAAATAATTTTTCATTATGTGAAGATTTTGAAAACATTTTTTTTTTGTGACGGTTCCAAAAAAGTTCTACTCAACTGAGGACCAATAATTGAATTGAATCAAAATCATGGGTCTAATTTTTTGTTTTTGTTTTAGTTCTTTAGCTTTTCAATTCATATTATATATATATAACAATTAATAACTCTATAATCCAATAGAATTGCATTCACCAATAGTTTAAGAGATATCGGTGCATCCTCAAGTAGCTTAAGAAGTATTTAATACAATACAAAACTTAATCCACCTTTAAATATACATGTTTTTAGTATTACAAAGGGTGACAAAAAACAACAGGAATACAAGTATCCACTGTTATAACTTTGAAGCTGGAAGCGTTTTTTCACTCCAGTGGCCAACATACTGGTCACCTTAGAGACAAAAAGAACCTTTACATACAAAATATATTACTATAATTAAACTTAGCAAGTCCTAGCATAATGTAACCAACAAGAAGCTGGAGGGCCAGATGAGATAGGTGACAGACTGGACAATATATGCAACAAAAATGGAATACATTCTTTTCAAAATAAAATTATAGAATAATGTAGTCCTTTTAAAACCACTTAAACACCCTAACAATTTTTCATTTAAAGACATAAATAAATATATGTGCGATTTAGTATATTATAATTTATATTATATATTTATCTATATATCTCAAGTTCGGTTTTACTTCACATTGTTTCACATGAAATTAGAACCAACTTAAAAATCAATGATTCTTTTATATGGAGAATCAATCCGTGAACTATAATCGATTTTTTTACTCAACCCAACTCAACTTAATTCGAGTGGTTTGCATTGGATTTCAGGTTTATCCAATTAATACTCACCATTCATAAATAGACTTAGGAAAATACCCTATTGCAGTTTACAAACTTTCTTTCAACTTTCAATTGAGGCACTGAACACTTCCAATGTAAAGTATATATATATATGTAATCATCTTTACTTGATTAAAAAAAACAAACATGTTTTCTAAAAAAGTTACTTTAAAAAATAGTATATAGAAAATAAAATATATAATAGAAAACTAAAATAAAAATTCTTTTCTACATCCAAACATTTTGCGAAAAAACCTTTCTGTATCCTCTGCAATCTATAAATCAATGCTGATCAATGTAAACAGTGGACATCAGAAGTAGAGACGCAGAAGCCAGAGCACCGAGCCGACCTACGCGGCTGAAAGTCCAACACAGACAAGGCCCTCAACCCAATTAAAGATTGGAAGCCTGGCAAGTAGCAGCCTATGCTTTGAGCCTACATTTCAAACCCATTTAACAATTTGAGGTTCCTTTTCGAATTTCGAGTTTTTTGGGCGGGGGAGGGGTTGTGATATCAACCGGCAGAATTTGGATCTGGGATAACTAATCTCAAACACTCGTCTCAAGTAATCGGGTTTAAAGAGTATTCATGTCGCTCCAATGTATTTTAAGATATATGTTTAATTATATATATATTTTTTATATATTTACATATACTTTTAAAAGATTGTATATATTTATAATTAATTAATACTTAAAAAATTATAAACTAAAATAATATAAGATAATTTATGTTAAATTATAATTTTATTTTTGAAATAAAATTATTTTTTGAATATAAATATACTAATTTAAGAGAAATGTGGGTAAGGTCAGATAGGATAAGTTAAACTCATACCCTCTTCATAATTTTAAGGGTAGAGTCAAGTTCGGATATGGGTAACCAGGTTCGGAGGTAGAGCCGAATATGGTATTTTTGACATCCTTAAAGAGGGGTTTGTCTCTAACAATTAAAATCATTTAAGATTGCTAAAAAAAGCATGCAAAAATTTTGACAAACATATGAAAGGTATCCACATGTTGTATAAATCTAAGACCAATTAACCCTAGCCGCTCCCACATGTTTTCTTTCATCGCCTTCATTCTCTCTTCACCATATCTTTGCCTGCGTTTGGATATAAATTCAAGTTTGGTTGATTGATTTACTGTCTTTAATCCATTTGATCAACCACCTTCATATCATTTTTTTTTTCTTTCGCATATTTCACTAAAAAAAGAAAGGGCCAAGTGCAACTACATATGCAACTGGAAAGCAAGTTGCTCATTTTTTGCGGCTCTATATTAGGTGTACATAGGTATAAAAAGTCAGAATAAATTTGTAACGTACTGAATTCCAACAAGACTAAAGTCCATTGCTTTTCAGTTGCAAACTCAAATAGGTGAGAAATTTTGCTAGTGGGAGGAAATTGGGGCTTGCTAAATCAGGTAGATGGTGAAAAATAGTGGTATCGACCGTAAGATGTTTTCAAATAATGGATCAGGTGATGATATTATAAATTTTTATTTATTAATCTTATTACATTTTATGTTGGTTGATCTACTATTAGCTGTTGATTCGCTTTTTATTGATCAGATTATCTATTATTCATTTTGGCTATTTGGTTATTCTTTGCCTAGACTTTATGAGTAATCTTATATTTTACATGGAAGGTTTAGATTAATCTAATTTTCTTCCATTTATTCAACATCACAAGAATTGGTACAGTTTTTTTCATGACAAGTGTTATATCCCTCGTTCCTTAAGTCTTATGCCGTTGTTAATTTGTAATATGTCGTTTGACTCAATTTTAATTAAAAATGAATCATCTTTCGTGAAAAAAATATTTCTAAGACCTGTTAGATCCCAAACCTCTGCTTGGATACTATTGAAAAGGCCAACAATTAATTTTGGCAATTCAAAGCATGGGAAAACATTTAAAAAAAATATTTTTTTTTGAAGTAGAAGCATGTGATCATATATGTACAGGATATTTGACGGAAAGAATTGGACGAGGAACCAAGAGTCGTAGAGATTACGTGCTACTCAAGTGTTTGAAGACAAAAAAAAAAAAAAAAGAGTTCAATTTCATTTTCGGCAAGTTTTAATTATGATTGAGCGGGATACGTAACTTGTTATACCAAGCATCATTCTTTCCTCCAGATGCTGGCTACTATATATGAAGGCAAAAAGAAAATACTCTTTAATAAAATTATATATGCGAATTTTCAAAAAAATAAGAAAGGAAAAAGAAATATTCGAGGAATGCTTTTATATATGATATAGGACGATTGTGATTTGTTCTACAAAGAATACTGCAACGTACTTTAACCATGTATTTTATATATAGACAAATCAAAAAGTCAAATATGAACACAAAGATAGTACCATGACATACCACAAAAGTTCTTCGAAAGATAAGGCAGGCAGGGGTAATTTTTTTTTTTTTTTTCAAAATAGGAAGAATATGATAATAACATGTTTTATTCAAAAGTATAACGATGTTTAGTTTTGATATTTAGGTTTTGTTTTATCAGAAGTAAAACAATTTATTAACGCTCATAGTTGAACATAAAATTAGCATAAGCTGATTAACCTTTTGTAACTTCTAATTGAACAAAAAATTCTGAAGATGTCTTCCATAGCCTGCAGGTAATGAAGATTTGGTAGCTACCTCTGTAATAATAATAATAATAATAATAATAATAATTTTTATTATCCAAATGAAATATTTCTTTCACATGATTATCTTTTAAGCAAGAAAACAATACAAATGGATGGATGAATGTGTGGAATATCATAGTTCATGAGAAACAATACCAAAACCAAACCTAATTAATTAATTAATCAATGTCATGACTGGAAATTAATAAATGGGGTTAGACCTGCCTGCCTTGGACCCTTGGTAGCCATCGATTCTATGTCTAGCATCTTTATCATTTCAACGAGCATTATTATTCTCTGAGTTTGGCCAGTCAAAATAAAGAGTGTTCCAAAATGCTGGTACTGTTTTAATAGTCGCCATGGCAAGTAATTGCAACGAGCCACCAGACAAATTTCACTGTTGATAACCAATCCTTGTCTAGATCTTTCTTTCTTTCTTATCTTTTTTTATTCCTACAAAAAATATTGACAAATTTCTCAGTCCCGTGTGAATTGGAAACCACTATATATGAATTCCGTTTGAATATATATGTAACACGTACGAGATCAGTAATTAAATTTAGCTTAAATTTTGGATAATTTATCCACAATTTAGCCTTTCATTATGAATGTTAAAACCCACCGTTGAAGAGGAAAGTCCTAAAACTTTTCTTTTAATGGGAAATGCTGGTATGAAACTTAATGAGTAAAATTTAAATATTGTTTTTTTTTTCTAAATTTTGAAATGAAGTAATTTAAATATCTATAGATAATGATTGAGCCCCAGTATTTAAAATAGTAAAAACTTATTTGCCCTGCTCTACGTCATCAATAATAAAATCAATTCTAGTGGAATGGATCTAATCATAACTCCAATAGACCAAGTCAATCAATTGACCAAACTAGATGCTTTTAAATAGAGAATTCCGCCGTACACTCTACCGGAGCATTGATTCAACTCACTCTAGGAAAGCAATTTTTTTTTATTCTGCTGACAATGGAGTAGACTAAGTTTGATCGGCTTTTAATATTTCAAATAACATATTAGTTACCCACTCCATTGAGCTCTAGAATGCTTCAGAAGTAAATCTGGGTTAATAACAATAGAGTCCCTAATTTTTTAGAAATTATAATTTGGCCCTCATAAGTTTTAAAAATTTTCATTTTTAATCCCTAGATTTGTTGAAAAATTGTAAAGTCACTTTGATAAAATTTTCAAGTAACTCTTGAAAGTTTAACAAGTGTCAACTTAGTCACTGCAGATAACGACGTTAAGTGCCAGATCAGCATTTTTTGTCAGTAACAAAAGTTTTAGGATTAATTTGGCAAAATGTAAATTTTTTAGGACTAACAGTGTTAATAGTTAAGTTTTAGAACTTGTTTGGAAAGTCAAGAAGTTTTAGAACTGATTTGACAAAATTCAAGAAATTTAGGATTCAAAGTGTACTTCTCCACTGCTAAATAATTTTTTTTTTCCCATCATTAATATAATTTCCAATATAATTCTAAATATTCCCTTTTCTTGTGCCAGAAAAGATGGTTTTAATTAATAAGAGGTCAAAGAGGGTCAAGCACAATGTTCTGCATACTTGTTGGCTTGTTCTAATAAGACACATACATACGATGCAAGTGACACATACTTACGATGCGAGTATTATTTTTTGCAAATTGCATGGCATAAACTTACTTCCAGCAGTAGGAATTTAGCTGAACACATCGGCTTGAATTCCGGTTGTCCAAATCATAAAAAGAAGCCCAATGCTAAAAGTGATAACTATTTGGGTAAAAGCAGCAAATTAAATTGCCACCGAAGTTATCACTATAAGCTTATCGGGTATTACAGTTTTTTTTTTATAGTTAAATCGACTACTAACATTCTTGTTTTGGTGAAATCTATTAATATAGTTAAAATTTTCAAGTTGTATGATAACATGAGACTTTTCAATTACATGGCAACAGAAGTGGCGAGCATACATCGCAAGCTTGTATTTGCAAAGAGATAGAACACCTAATTAAACCCTAACTGTTCGTCCATCACTATTAAGCCCCACAAGTTTTTACATATATAAATTTAGCTACACTCTAGCTTCGGCCAAGCTCATGGGGGATGATAATTTTTTAGCAACTCTTGCTTGTGCAGCTCCCAAAGTCGTCCTCCACTATAATTGTTCTAAAATTTGGATTCCCTGAAAAAGTGGAGCTCTACTGCTAATTCCACCGTCTGTGCGCTTCAACTTTGTTTGATTTTCTTGGCATGATGATGGACTCTTCCTTCACACTGAACACTTCTAATGAGTCTTGTGACAACTCTTTAGTGGGGGAGCTTGAATTTTTCATGGTCATTAAAGCTACATTTTGTGCCAACAAACAAAATAGCTGTTTTAGCGGTGGATTCTCAAGAATAAAAAATGTAAAGCCTTAAACCAGTTTTTTAAGGGGGAAACTATAGTGGTAATTAGTGAGGCCATAATGAGAGCTTGATTAGGGAACTGATTCTCAGTGGAGTTCTGCGAGTGCTATCGGAAATCACACCCTAGCTTGGACTTGTCGAAGCTTTGTGATATAGGAAAACAATTTTCAAGATGATTCCATTACTAGAAGGAAAAATAGTGAAGGAGTGCTATTATTTTTAGTTCAAGGATCTAAATGCTTCAACATGTATAGTTTAGAGTAAAATGTGTAATTTTCCCATGAGGAGTGTTAGATTATATGGTTTTTTTTTTCCCTTTCTATTATCCAGCATATTTGATAGAATCTTCCATAAAAGAATGAAATATTTTCTCCTTTAGTTATATAAGTGGCTAATTTGTTCGTATCAAAAACAATAGTCGTGGTGAAGTTTAATGTGAAAAAAATAATAGAATCCGATCTACGTTATAATGATATAATTTGCCTCTTTTTGTCTAATCAATTATGACCACGCGAATCGACCCTTCCTCTAACTTGACCCAATTTTTGTTCTCTCCTTTTGGCTCCATTCCACTGTGAAAATGATGAACATTTTGTGGCTTTCCCTTTCCTACACCTGAATTGCTTTGATGAATCAAAATCCAAGGCAACATCTTAATGTATTTGGGTACCTTTTATACGTAACAAATGGATCAAGATAAACCCTTATATATATATATCACGTGATAGTGAAAACATATAGGTGGAGTCCTACATATCTATAGCTGTTTTTTCAAGTAGTTTAAGAAATTATATATATATATATATATATATATATACATTGAGATGCATCATCTTAATTTAAAATTTATATAGAATATTTTATTTACACTACCTTAGTATATGATGTTTCTATATTATTATTTGTTCGGTAAAAGTAAAAAAAAAAATACATTTTTTTCAAAGAAGCATTAGAATTTTCTGAAACATCTCAAGATGAAAAATATAATGTATTGCTCCCTTAACCATAGGCACCTGGTGAGCAAGAGCATGTGCTCTCTGAAGTTCGATTTCCATGTCAAAGGAGTGGGTCATTAGAATACTTGATAAGGCTTTGAATCTGGGTCTACTTCCTTTACAAAATAATTTAATTTTTATTCTGACTAATCTTTAGTTTAATGGGGTTTCAAAATTAATTTCAACTTAACTGTCCAGATCAAAATATAACTAATTAAATATGCATTGTATGATCTGATTCTGAATTAAACGTGCTCATCAAATGGCACATTCTGACTAATGAAATAAATAACTCTAGGTTACAGGGAAAAAAAAATCAATCAAACAGATCATAAATATTAATTTAGCGCTCCTGAGTCAAATTTTCGTTTATGCTGTTGTATCTGACATGTTAATTCAGGAAAATACATACCTTTTGTTGCAGGAAAAAATGTATAGAGTTAATTAGTACGAATTTAAAATTCCTTCAAGTTTTGGTGAAATTATAATTTACTTTCTGTTGTTTAAAAATTTTACATTTTATCCTCTCAATAGAACACTTTTTTTTAAGACATCTGACATACTTTTCAAATGGAAAAATTACAAAGTCCTCCTATGGTTTGGTCTGACCTACACTTTGGTTACTCTAGTTTTAAAATCTACATTTTACCTCATATATCCTTTACAGTGTCTAATAATAACTTCTGAAGTCCTAATTTAAACTATCTAATTACCATATTCTAGTAATTTCAATATTTTTTTTTATTTTTTTCACATATAACTAACCATTAAGAAATGCTTATATGCATTTATAAGGAAAAAAATGCATTTACAAAAAGAAAAAATTGATAATCTAAAATATCTATTAACTATAAAAAAATATTAGAGAGATTAAAGTTACTGAAAGATGACTATCGTACAGTTTAAATACAGTTTCAAAAGTTATTATAAAATAATATAAAAAATATGGGGGGAAAAGTGTAAGTTTCTAGAAATAGAGGAGACAAACTACAAGTTAGGGCATACCTCAGGGAGGTAATTGTATGTTTCCTCTTTTCAAATTGTATCTTAAGTCATATAGTACTATTTGTATTATAATAAAATTAAAAATGTCAAATAATAGTTTGATAATTAGCTAACATACTTTATATTATTAATTTTTCTCTATTTAAATGTTAAAAAAAAATTCCCCTCACTTTAGGAGGTAAAATGTAGATTTCTAAAATGGTTGGCGGTCCGAAGGTTTTTTAAAAATTAGACCACAATATATACATATAACTTTTATATTGACAATCATGATATACTCTTATATGGTCACTAGAGCTGGCAGTTAATGCTAAATAGTTTTTTCTCTCCAATTTTTAACGCTAATACTTTTCAAATTGTATCTTAAATCAAATAGTACTATTTGTATTATAATAAATTAAAAAAATTCAAATAATAGTTGATAGTTAGCTGACAGTTTATATTAATAATTTTTCTCCATTTAAATATTGTTAAACAATCTTTTCCCCCCTACTTCTAAAATGGTTGGCAGTCTCGAGAGTTTTTAAAAAATTAGTCCCACAATATATACATATAGCTTTTATAATGACAATTCATGATATACTCTTATGATTGCTAGAGTTGAAAGTTCATGCTAAATAGTTTTTCTTTTTCCTCCAATCTCTAATGGTAATACTATTTTGTACATATTCATAAAAAAGATGAGTTAACTCCAACGATATATTATCGTGCAAAAAACAATAATAGAAATTGTTATAGGTGTATCGTGCATGCTTGCTAATAATGTCATGTGCCTTCTGACTAACCCTTCCCTTGAAAAAAGGGATCTTTCTTTTTTGGTTTATAAGATACTCCTGCAAGCATACTACTAATAGTGTGCGTGTATATATAAATTCAACAAACGTGGGTGGGATTCAAACTTCGAAGCCAAAACATTAATTAGAATTATGGTTTGCTCTTTTGGTGGGTCAGTTTGACTGGAATTCTAAATAATGAGAGAAATAAAAAGTAAATAAAAAAAAAAAAGGAGAGATGGGTAGGGGACCATTTTCTCAATTATTCTATGCTGTTAGTTGCAATATCATACTCTTTCACCAGGATAAAGACCCATTTCTAGCCCCCTCTCCCACTGTTTTTGTCTCTCTGCTCTCTTCTGATTCCTCCAACTAAGATCTCTGTACTCTTTGTCTCTCTAATTTTTGCCAAAACAAAAGAAAAAAAAAATTGCTCTCTCTTCCTCTCATGTCTTTTCTCACTGTTTCATCTTCCTCTACTGTTTCTGCTTCCACTTTAAGCTGGAATTTTCTGAGGCTTTTGATTTCTCAAATCTCTTCTCTTTGCATTGTCGAAATTCTGAACGCCTTTAGATTCTCTCAACGTTTATATTTAGCATCGTCGTCGTCCACTTTTCCTAGATGCTCAGCTCGACGTTAAGTCAGATGGAGCAGAGCAGAGACACGTGATTCATGTCCGTAACCGGATAGCCTCGTGTCTGGTTCTCAGATTTTTCTCGACTTAAATCTTAATCCATCCATTTCTTGTTGAAGCATCTGTTTTTTTTTCTTGTTGTTTCACTTTCCTCTGCCATGAAAGAAACTCACGTGACAATCCCTCACTTGTTCACTTGCCCAATAAGCCTGGACTTGTTCACAGATCCTGTGACTCTATGCACAGGCCACACTTATGACAGGTCAAGCATAGAGAGATGGCTGGCTGCAGGTAACTTCACTTGCCCTGTCACAATGCAAAAGCTCCATGACTTGTCTCTTGTCCCCAATCACAATCTTCGCCATTTGATCGATCAGTGGCGCCAAATGGGTGAGCAGTTGGGTCCTCAGTTCATGAAGCCAATCGACCCTATGGCTGCTCTGAAGCTCAGCCTTGACTCTTCACAAACTTCCTTGGAGGACAAGGTTCAAACTCTCCAGCGAATCCGAGCCCTAATCCAAGAGTCACCTTCTAGAAGTTACAGTTTGCTGCAAACAGGATTCTTGCCGTTGTTGTTTCAGCTGCTCTTTAGACATCTAGAAACCGGGTTATCTGAGACGTATCTGAGATTCGCAGAGGAAGCCCTTCCTTGTGCTCTACGATTGCTCTCGCTGGGTGAGTTGGGGTCCTTAAACATGTTCAAAGAAGGGTCTGAAATGGGGTCATTTGTGTTTCTGTTTGAGCATGGAAGCAATATGATCAAGAAAGGTCTATGTCATATAGTGGAGGCAATTTCATCCCGTTCAGAGACCAAGGAGCTTTGTGCAAATTTGGGGGAAAACCCTAGATTCTTGAAGGGTTTAGTTCTTATGATTCAGCAGAATCATGAGACATGTGATGCCGGAGTAAGAGCAATTTCAGGGCTATGTTCTTTGGGATCAAATGTAGAAAATTTGGTCCAACAAGGTGCCATAGACTGTCTCATAGCTTACATTTTAAACTATGGAAGAACACAAGAGAGAAGCACGGTACCAATAGCAATGGCAACGTTGGAACAACTCCTGGGGCTAAAAAGTGGGCAGGAGTCATTCTTAAGGAACTCGAATGGGGTGAGAGCCCTTGTTAAGATGGTTTTTCGGGTTTCGGATCATGAAGGTTGCGAGAGCGCCATTAACTCCTTAATCATCATATGCAACAAGTCGAAGGAAGCACGCGAAAAGGCGATAACAAGCGGACTATTGACACAGCTGTTGCTGCTGCTGCAGAGCCAGTGCAGTGGTAAGGCCAAAACAAGGGCAAGAATGCTGCTGAAGCTGCTGAGATCCAAGTGAGTTCCAGTCTTGGTTTGGGTTTGGGGGCAAATGGGTGATGGGATGTCAAATGCATTTGTGGGGTCTTAATCAATGTTTTGTCTGTGTGATCAATCATTGACAAATAGATCCACCTTTAAAATCTTTGTCTGGTTGATGTAAATCAGAAGAAAGGGCTGTTCATGTATATCAAGTTTCTTTAAACTTTTGAGATTAATTTTTAGACTATATTAGTGTTCAACTGAAAGAGCTCTCTACCTGTTTAGGAGAACTTTTTCTTGTAGCATTAGAGTTTGTGACTAGTAATGGTGGAGATCAAATTTTTGAATCTCTAAAGCCAAAGGTTAAGTAAAATAATTTCATTCAAAATTCTAATAGGAATGTCAATCACATACATAATTTTTGTTACAAGAACTTGTTCTGTTTCTTGAGGGTTTTAAGATTTTGCAGTTGGAATGGTGGGTGTTTCGAAAGGATCAATTTCGGTGTATCCACAGTGAAAATGTTTTTTTTTTTAATGTGATTAGTGTTATAAATTTGAATAATTTATTTAATAGTTAACATGAAACCACTGAAATTAAAATTAAAAGTTACTGTTGAATAATTTTTTCAAAATGCTAATACTAACTGATGACTCTAGTTGTGACTCTAATACCAAATAGACCATAATTAATGAGTCAAATCAATTTTTCTTAATCTATATTTTACTTCAGTATCAAGTATAGTTTAGCAAATTATCAAATAAAAAATATCATATGACCATGTATTTTGTTTTTGATGATGGGATTTTCATATCTTATATTTATTTATTTTATTTTACAATTCCTAAAAATTTTGTACTCTCCCTCTCATGTTCCGTGACCCTTATTCATTTTTAGATGTCTCAGATAATTTGTCTCTCTTTTATTAAAAAGGAAAAACTAACGGTATTATTCATGTAAAACAGACTAAAAACAAAAATTTCTTAAATTTTGTGAAAAAAAAGACTTTCATGAGACAAAGAAATACCCAAGGTGAAGCTAGAGGAGAGAAACTTTTGGTTATACATGAAAAAACTAAATGACCAATCCTTTTTGTTTTCGGTTTCCGATTATTAATATCAGGTGGATAATCGGTTTTCTGTTATAATCAAATAATCAATTTTTTTTAGATTTTCAATTAAGTGTTTCAGAAATTCAATGGCCGAAATAACTAAATTAATATGTGAGTTATTGAGCTATTTTATGTGATGGGTCTTGATTGAAAAGAGTGAAAGGAAAATAATAAAAGCCCAAATTTCATCCAGTTTATTTTAATTTTAATTAACTTCAAAATGACTTATTTTTATTCTTATATATTTTTTTACCTAGAACTAATATTAATTAAAATTAATATTATATAGTTGTAATAATCCATTGAAAATATAATTTTTATATTCTTACCAAATTTTTATGAATTTTTTAGTTCAAGATATTAAAAAAGAAAAAAATTATAAAAATTTAATTATATCATAAAAATTTACTTTCAAATGGATTATTGCATCTATATAATATTAACTTTCAAATAAAATTAGTTTCAAATAAAAAAATGTAAAAATAAAAATAAGTTGATTGATTTAAGTTAAAACAAATTGACTCAAATCTTAAATTTATTTGCATATAAATCAAAGCCATTAGACCGTAATTGAAAAAAAAAATAAAAGAAACAGAAAAATATTTTGGATGTAAGTATATGAAATTCCGTTAACCAAATTATAAATAAAAATAAAAAATATATACTTAAATTTTGGTTATTCCAATTTCCTATGTTTATTCATCGGTCTATGATTCTTAATGTCCATGACCAAAAACAGACTTTTTTTAGATATTTCAACTTCAATTAAAACTAAAATAACGAAATAATCACCTAGATAAAGCCACTCTTTTCTCTCCAGGACTCTCCGTTCGCATTGGCCACCAACATTTACACAAAGTTGCATTGCATTAAATTAAATTATTTCATGTAGTTCATTGTTGTGTTCAAATTTTTTAAATACCCCATCGCATACCTTCATCTTTTAGAAGTTCAAAACTTCATAATTTAACGATCAAGTTTAAGTCGATGATATAAAATTTATAATATTGGTGTATTATTGAAAATAAAATTCGTTCCAATTCTCTTTTTTTTTTTATTTTTTTTTTTTATAAATTTCCTCTTCGTTCCCATAGATTTGTCCTTGCCAATCGAAATGTCTAACATACATATATATAGGGCAGTGTAATACACCCAAGACTTGCTCCTTGCTAAATAATGCTAATGATATAGATTCCATATATATATTTATACAAAATGTCAGCAATTCTTTGATCTCATCTACGAACTTGTTTTGCCTTTGTCTATTTTTGCGAGCTTTTCAATACCAACTTTTTCGTACGAGACAAAAGTTATATTAAAGCATGCACAACATATATATAATTAAATGGACCTTTTATTTTCAGAAAAACATCATCCAACACTTTCACTTTCCCCGTCAAACTAAAATCCAACTAAGATGCAAGTGGGTCGTTGCTCAACATGACTGGTTCGTTGGTTTGGAAATTAATAGAAAACATTAAGGCTGGTGTCTAACTGTGGAAAACTTTTTTTTTCCCCATTTTAAACCCCTTTTTTTTTAATAAAAATTTGAGCATATTCCTGTTTTGAGAAAGTCTAAACTTTAGAAAACTCATTTGTTAAGATGAAAAATATCTAAAACAAAGTTTTTTATTTTATAATATAAATTTTTAAAAATTTAAAAAATAAGATGTTTTTTATATCCTTAAAACAGTAAACACCATGTTGACCTTCTTCTCTAATCAAGGATCCGCAATTTGAGTGCTTCTTAATTAAAAATTGATCAGTTTGCAACTAAGTTATTTCACGTGATTAGAATTTTTTTTAATTTGTAAATATTATTCTTCTAAGTAAAAAATAAACGTCTAAAAGAAGTTAAAAACATGCCAATTTTATGAAACACACCAAGCAGCTAGAATAAGCAATATGATTATGAATGATAAGTATTAACTATAATCGAGAGTTTATGCAATTAGATTAATGATTTTATAACTATTACAAATGATAAATTTCTAGTATAGGTTTTGTGTGCATGTATCATGAACATGAAGAGGATGAAATCAGAGAAACATTGGATCAAGTTGGCAATTGGCAAACACGACGGAGCCATCAATATATCTTGCGGGTAAAACAGAATTTCTGTCTGAGTGATGTGATGTTGATAAGCCATGTCTGATGGGACTTCCAGGGGTCTTTATATACTTTGCACAAAGTTCTTTACACAATTTTAATTTTTAAAATTTTTTAACTTAACTTAAATTTATTTATATTAATATTTTTTAAATATTGTTTAAAAAATTTATACATAAAAATGTATTTTTTATATTAAAATTTTTCACAAATACTAGTATAAATAATTTTAAGTTAAACTTAAATAAAAAATAGAAATGATATAAAAAAAATTAGATAGATAGAGTATTATTCTTCCATGAGTAAAGTAACAATTACTAGCAATTTTTTTTTACTTATTTACTTATTTTTGTAATCAAAAGTATCTTTATAAAGTACAAAGTTAAAAGCTACTATAACTTTAAGGAGAATAAGGAAATGTTAGTTTTTTGAAACCTAAAACATACTCAAGTCAATATTTAATGACACTTTTATTAAAAAAAAAAAATGAAGATTGGGGTCAAACTCTAAACCTCTTTTCATATCCTTAAGCCACTACTTTGAGTGGCCGTGACATGTATAACTTCTATTAATTGAAGGAATGAAATAGTCTTCAGTGAACTCTAATTATTACAAATAGTTGAATTTCTGTGGAATTGTAGAGTTCCCATGAATTTAATGGTCCATAATAATCAAAATATGTGAGTCATAATTTGTGAAAGTTCATTACAAATTGTCACCTTATAATTTTTCTTAACAAAATATGTGTAATGTTTCTACATTTTGTTTTTGTGTGTTTATATGTCATGGTGTTAATTACTCTTACAAGTGTTAATAGAACAAAAAAATGAATAATTTATAATATTAAATTGCTTGCTGACTATCTGTTATTGCAACAGATTAATTAATGTAGTCTCAATACAGTAATAATCTCTAAATTCCAGTAAAGTATATTGCAATTCACGGTCTTGATCTGTGACGATGAAGATATCAACCTATAGTATAGGGAAGGGATCCTATGTTATTTAATTTAATAAATTTTTATAGTTATCTGTCCTTTTATTATATTTTTTTTAAATGTTGTACTTTGTGATGTCTCTGCATACCATTAATTTAATTTCTTTTTCAAACCTTTCGCTCTTTCTCGTGCGCGCCCAGGGAAGGCCGTCCAAACTCTAACCACTCTAGCCATTTTCATCTGTGGCTAGCTAGTAAACCTGGATTAATATATAAGACAATCCATTTTTCTAGGCTCCTTATCTTTTTTTTTCCCCCCAAAATGTAAAGCTTTTCTTTTTATCCAATTCACTATTTTTTTATTTCTCTCACATTTTTTTTTTTAAAAAAAGAAAATTTACATGAAAAACAAGCTTATTGATCACTAACTTCGTTAGATTACTCTGTAGCCCATGAAAAACAAGCTTATTGATCACTAACTTCGTTAGATTACTCTGTAGCCCATTGACGTCCCAAAGGGAAAAAAAAAAAAAAAGCAAAAAGAAGGCCAGAAATTGGTAATGACCCACCAGAAAAGGGGGAGGAGGCAAAAAAAGAGGTAGCAATTGGTATGATCACTGCTGAAGAACTATCCACATTTTCGGCAATGGGGATGGAATGTCCCAAACATTACAAGGGCACCTTGACCTTGCATCGCTTTTGGCCTAAAGTTAGGGCGAAAGGTGAATTTTTGGTGCATCCCACTTCAGACTAGGACTCTGTTTGTTTGTTTTGTCAATGAAAAGAAGTGTCCATAAGGTCAAAAGATAATGGCCTTTCCTTCCATTTTCAACAAAGTTGATGCCGCATCATTACTGTGGATCTTTCTTGCACTCGAATAATTTTGGTGCTATGCTATTTGGCATATGGCGTCAGGCCTTTTCTTGCAACCACAGACAAGAAAATGCCCCTTCCAAACTACCGATTGCCGGAGGCACAACATATAAGATTCACATCTACGCTTGATCACGCTCAATTTCCTTGTCGAAGGCTTCATTTGGGAACATCATTAGCATTTAGTTTTAGATGTGATAAATAGTTGTTCAATGATAGCTTTTAATGTTAGAAATTTGAAAAAACTACCACAACCGTTGATAAATTATTATAACCTCTTATGCTAATTCTAAAACCTGTTCTCAAATGAAGCCAATTGATAACATGTGAACATTGTCCTATATATATCAAGATTTTGGCTTCATTTGAGAATAGTGACAGTATTTATAGTTCTTCCTCCTTAGTTTAGGTCCAACCAACATGAATAAGAACATGTTTACTTGACTACATTTGTACAAAATCAGAAACCATTTAAGTTCACAACAGACATGGGAGAAAAATGCATCAGATACACAGCATAAACTCCAGACTCTGCTGAACAGAATTCACACCAATTGTCTATAAACGCAATTTCTAATTCATGTCCAACAAATTGCAAACATCATATATCAATAGATTTCGGAGGATTAGGGAATGTGAAATGCAAAAACTTTGAAGATCAGCAACAACCACTGGTGGCTGCATCAGCCTGCGGTGGCTTCTCCGAAAAGATGTTCTTTTTCAGCGCCTTCGAGCTATCTGATAGAAGGCTGGGAGTGTCCAAAATCTGCATCAGAATACCGTGGTTAACACTGCACATCAGATATCAATCTAAAACAGAAACAATCCAAGAGAATTTGTCTTCCAGATATCACGCACATGCACACAACAAATATTATACAGTGAAATGGCATGTCCAATTGCGACTATTAGTACCTTTAGAACAAGCTCTTCAAAGCACTGCTGAACATTGACCCGTGTTTTTGCACTGCATTCGATGAAAAGGCACCCATATTCCCTTGCAAAATTGATTCCCTCTTTCTTTGTAACGACCCTTTCACTTTCCTGCATACATGATTCCATTGAATGATTAACTACAATGACTGCAGCATGAGAGTAACTCTGTCCTAAAATATAGGGTGTCCTACAATACAAGGCATATTAGATATCAATCTTAAGTATTCCAAGTTCTCTGAACACTAAACTACCATTTTCTGAGAAGAACATTAGACAACACTGGATAGGACAACCAAAAAATAAACCATGTTGAGGCTGCAACCTTTTGATTTTAATTTGGCACCATAACATGTATTCATAGAAGAGAGACAGCGAAAATCATGTTGAGCATGCTGAGGTCTAAGACACAAGAAAATCACCTTGTCAACTTTGTTTCCCACAAGCATCTTGATGCAGTCTGGATTTGTAGAGTATAATTCAATTTCCTTGGCCCAGATTTCAGACAGATTTGTAAAAGTTTCCCGTCTTGTTACGTCATAGACTGTCAGAATATCAAAACTACGTTATGATTCCAGCATTCTTAGAACAACTTCAACTCATACAAAGAATTCCCATAATCCATAACAAGTCACATCATCTTGGTCCTAAAATGTTTGACCTTGTGGGAAATGTAAACAAATCTAGGATTCATAGGTATTAAAAAAGAAACCAAGTCAAATCTGTATTCTCTACACATGCGTGTCAGTATGACTGGATAGATAAGAATCGACGCATTATAACTTGGACCATTTTACAATAACAAGTCATAAGCACATTGTTATACTATCTATAGACTATCAGTATACCAGACGTAATATCAGATGGAAACGGGAAAAAAAAACACTCCTAGACAGTTTTAGTTAGTTCTAGCCCAGAATTTCTTTAAAAAGCTATTCCTGGCACCTGCAGTATGTAAGAAAACTCCTGTGAAGAAAAATAACTAAGGGAGATCAAACCGAAGGGTTGAGTTGCAGTTCAATTGAGAGAAAGGGAGGGAGGGAGGGAATACCCATAATAATCCCTTGTGCGCCTCTGTAATAAGAACTTGTCAAAGTTCTAAACCTCTCTTGTCCAGCTGCATATTGGACACATTAACATGGAACAACATTAGAGCCCAGAAAATCTAAGATCCAGGGAAAGTTATTGTGAAGAGTATAATACTACATATGCAAGATGGATTCACACAAGCCAACATGTAATGCTTGCTATTTGTACATATAATACAAAAAATAATGAATGAATGAAAAGGTAGCAATCGTATTGGCAATTTAGTTAGCCCTGTAATAAAATTACCATACAATATATATAGTGCAAGAGATATAAATAAAGACAGTCAAACATATCTGACATTTTCCATCAGATATAAACTCATAAGATGATCAGACGACAATGAAGAAACTACTTGAACACAACCACGAATAAAACTGTTTCATTTAATTAACTCTTTATTCTTTATCGGTTATAACCCTTGACACATGCATCCATGAGCCTCTGCTACCTAGAAGATTCCAGGTTTCAAAGTTCAAACCTAGCAGCCTCACTTAATTGCATGCCTACTGTGTAGTTAATCATCACCAGTTCCACTAACTTCATCATGTATCCCTGAAGGGACATCAATGATTTTATTTAGTGATCTAGTAGAAAATGAAGATTGAGAGGGGAAGAGAGAAACCAGCAACATCATAGAAAACATGCCAGCCATAACAAAACACATAACAGTAAGTTACGTAGAAACTTCATACCAACTTTGCAATAATCAACACAAGAGAATATAGGCAAGGGTCTTGCAGACTCACCAGTATCCCAGATTGCAAGTTTTAGCTTCTTTCCTCCAAGGTTGACAAACTTCACCTTGAAATCAACACCTGAGTAAAAAGGCAGACGAAAAAGGCAAAGATGAATATCCCAAATATCACAAAGATAACCGAATTTCAGCTTCAGGATATAAGAACCCTGGTCATGCAGGTTCAAATAACAAGGAACCCACGCCATAAATTGAGGAAGGCCACAAAAGCTTTAAGACTTCTAAAACTCCAAAACGATTTTGCAGAGTACGGAAAAATCTACTTTCGTATATAACCAATGACTATAATTCTAAACCTAAAACAGAATAAAAACTTTAGCCTGTACAACCATTAAGCTCACATTTACTCATGCTTTAACTGATAAAAATAAATGCATTTAAGCCCATGGAGAAAACAAATATCTGACCCCAATATGATCAGGCATTAACAGATATGATTTTCAAGAATCACGAACGTGACTCACCAATGGTGGGAGAGAGATCTTCAAAACTATCCGACGTAAAACTCAAAAGAAGACTACTCTTTCCAACTCCTGAATCACCAATCATCAGCAGCTTAAACAAGTAATCAAACTCCGCTTGATTCGAAGATGATTCCATGTTAGTTTATCTCGATCCCTCAAAGAGACAACAAAAGGGGAAAAGAGCAAAAGAAAAACAGCAAAACAGAACAAAATCTGTCTGGAAACCTGCTGCAATCAGGGAAAAAACATCAGAATAAGCACAAAAAATTTTAACCCTCAAAACTATCATATATTTTTATCCTAGCCCACAGGATTTATATATTCATCAAGTACAAATTAAAATTTGTTGTTTCGAAGATAAAAGAAATCTCAAACTTCACAAAAAAATCAACCCCCCGTGATCAATTAAAAAAAAATATGCGATTATTATTAGCAACAATTGCAGATAAAGATTTCCAAAAAAAAAAAGACGATCCATTAGCGGTAAGATAGATAATTAAGGATTAACTCACCGGATAGTGATGGAGTGGTTAAATTGGCCAAATCAGACAAGCGATTAAGCGGACCAGAGGTTGGGGAGAAAGAGAACGAAGCAAGCGTAGAAGAAGAACCAAACTGAACAAAACTCAGAGCCGAACCGGAGGGCCAGAGATGCAGAAAGAAGTGTGGGCTGGACCCAAATCGGCCCAAATCCTAAATAATTAGCCGGGTGAATTTATGGTTCTGTAGATATTTTGGAATTATAAAATTAAAAAAAGTAAAAACACCCATGGGAAAATTTCCCAATATATAAGGGTGAAAGTCGGATCGAAAAAGTTGGGTTTGGGTTAAACCCGACCCGAACTATGCACACTTCTTTCCTGAATATGAAACCTGAAACTGACCCTACTATTAAGCGAAACCGCCCCTAACTCAAACCCGAATAAGTTAGGTTCAGATCAATATAATTGAGTCAACCCGATTGAGAGAGATAGAGATGGAAGGACAATGGTGTGTGACTAGTGAGGTGATTAGGTGTGTGAAGAGGGCGGCGAGGTGAGACGACTGACGAGGCGAGTCAACTCCATTGTGCGAGCTCCATCACCATCAAGTAGCAACCTAGTAGGAAAAACAAAAAGTAGTTGAGACTCAAGACAGATAGAGATGAGATACTAGCAAGGTTAGAGCTACAGAGAGACAAGAGTGGACTGGTGAGAGGTGAGTGATGAGTGAGGGATTTAGTTTAGGAATTAGGGTTAGCTGGTCAAATGGAAACAAAATGGGCTAAGCTGGTTTCTAATTAAACTATCAAGGTTGGGCCTGCGGGCTTGGGAGTTGGACTAAGGAATAGGGATAGAGATTAGAGAGGACTAGGTTGGGGTAGAGGCGTTAGGCAGAAAAGGGAGGAAATGGGCTGGGTCTAATCAGAGTCAGTTAGAATTATCAGGTTTAACCCAAACTGAACCGATATTCACAACCCAGTATCAAGTCGGGCCAGGTTCAAATCCCTCTTTTTCTCTAATAAAACCGACCCTAACCAATCATTTCTAGGTTGGATTCGAGTTGAATTCAGGTTGCAAGTTTTATTTTCACCCCTACCTATATAAATTTTACACAAGTCTTCCAAACTTTTTGTTTGTTTTGTTTCGCAATAGAATATGTAAAACGGCTTTTTTTTTTTTCGTTTTATAATTTCACAAATGCAGCAAGAGTCTAAGTTCCAATTCCCAACTTGTTGCAGATAATCTTTCAAGCAAAAGCTGTGTTTAACAAATATTACTAAGGGCCCTTTGCCTAACTTGGTTAAACATTCCGTTTTCTATTTTCTATTTATATTCTCATGAAAAAACTGAAAACAAAGGGAGAAAAAAAAGAAATAAATTTCAGGGAAGTTTACAATAACCCTAATATAGTTTGACTTAACTCACTTGTTGTCTTATTATTTTTAAAAACCTATACTTTGTCCTCTGTTTCATTTATGTTGTTTAACAATAATTTTTAAAATCATAATTTAAACTATACAACAGTTATTTTTCAGTAATTTCAATCTCTTCAATATTTTTCACAATTAATAGATATTTTAAATTATTAATATTTATTTTCTATGAATAGATTTTTCTTGCTATAAATGTAAATTAGTGTTTTTTAAATGTTAATTAACTATGAAAAAATATCAAATATTTTAAAATTACTGAAATATAATTATTATATAGTTTAAATTAAAACTTTAAAAGTTATTATCAAGACAATATAAAAAAGAATTAAAAAGTAAAATATAAATTTTTAAAAATAAAGAAGATAGATGTGGGTTTGTGGAACCACATGGAGAATTTCTGCAAGTTTTCCTAATTTTATGCTTGTGATTAATCATTAAAAAAATAGAGTGTGAAGTTTTATCTATTCCAAACCAATTGCGATGCCTCAGCCGAAAATTTTAGAATCGTGGTAATTCTTCTCCAACAGCTTTTCCATTTTGCAGTTTTTCTCCATTTTAGGGAATATGAAGCCATTTTTCACTCCAATAGTTTCCCCATCCTATTCTCTAAAATGGGGAATGGGATGAAAGAGAAGATCTCATTCCCTATTTCTGCAGAAACTCCAAAAATTTTTGGGGAATGAAAAATAACATTATCTCTTTCTCGTAAATGTTGTCTCATTTATTATTCACAACAATTAATTCATAATTTTATTTTCCTCCAAATTTCTTATAGAAATATAAACTTTTTATATGAAAATGGTATCTTAAAGACTCTATTTTATAAATTTATTTTTTTAAAAAAAATTATAGTACAAATTAATATGAATATTTTTAAGTCAGACTTTAGTTAAAAAAGTTAAAATAGTCATTTTTTGTGAAACAAAGGTAGTAAATTTTTATATTTTGCACAATATTTAATTATCAACAATTATTTCATTTTTTTTCAAAATTTCTTATAGAATTATATATTTTTTTTTGTGAAAATTGAACCTAAAGACTCTATTTTATAAACATAATTTTTAGAATTTTTTTATAATATAAATTAATATAAATATATTTAAGTCAAATTTTAGTAAAAATGATAAAAGAGTCTTTTTTTGTAAAACGGAAGACGTAATTTTTAAAATTTTTTAATAATATTTAATTATACAATAATTAATCTAGTCATTAATTTGAATTTGCTTTAAATCCATAATATTTAATTGCTATATAATAAATACAAAATTCTACAAAATAGAGAAGCTATTGGAGTTGGAGCAAAAAAATTATAGAGATTTTACTTTTTGCTTCCTCATCTTATAGAAATTTTGGGGAAGCTGTTGGAGATGCCCTTACACCCAATACAGCAGAACACAGTTGGACCTTTTTTCTTTATTAGCATTTGGTTCTCCTAAAATGCACCCATGTGCGCTCTGCGCACCCGGATCGTGGCCTTCCTCTTAGTCTCGTTTCTTACTTGTCACGCATAGGATTAGCGACACGCTCTGTGCAAGCCAACTGTTTCATCGAAACTTTGAGATTCGAAAACTGAAAATTATTCTAATTTCCTCCAAAAACCCATCTAAAATCTCTTTGATTTTATCTTCCTTTCTTTTTTCCTTTCTCAACATTTGTTTCGCGTTCTTTCGATAGATCTCTTTTTCCTGTGGTAGGCCGTTTCGATGAAGAAAAACTCATCGAAGCGACCGAAACCCATTTATATTCTTTCATCATAATTGGAGTTTTAATGTACCGAAATGGAATCTGAGAAATCCAACCTCACCCAGATCGTCGGTCACTTCAGGCGGCCCTCATGGGCTCTTCTTCTGCTTTTCTTCGCTGTCGTAGCGATTCTGTCTCTTCAAATTTCCTCCAAGTCCGTTTTCCCCATCCGGGTATTCTCCATACCCGGCTCTCCCGTGTCAGACGCGCCGAGAGTCGACCCGGATAGCTGCGCTGGGTTCTTCAGACAGGTGCCGGCGAGGAAGCATGTTATGTCTATCGAGGCGTTCGGTGGCATCGGCGATGGAGAAACGTCGAACACCGAAGCTTTCCGGCGTGCCGTGGGGTACATGCAACGGTTCGTGGACAAAGGTGGGGCCCAGCTTGATGTTCCCCGTGGGAGGTGGCTCACGGGAAGCTTCAATCTCACGAGCAATTTCACGTTGTTTCTTGAAGAGGGCTCTGTTATTTTGGGCTCTCAGGTGAGAAACAAGAGAAAAAAAAAAAAAAGCTTTATTCATATTGGTTTTGTTTGTTCAGGTTTCTTTTCTGTAACTTGGTCACACTTCTGGGTAAGTTTGTCCTAAAGAGAGTTGTTGGCGTGGTCGTATTTCTGATCATATCAACTGGCCCACACTGAGAAAGTTTAGGTCGCTTCAAGGACTAATGTTATGCAATCTAGAAAGTAGAAACATCAGGATCATTAGCTTTGAAATCCCGAGTTCTTTTTCTACCTATTACAGCGTATTCATGCATCTTTTGATTTGAATTAGTTAGGTACTCTACGGTATCCTCTGATTTAAAAAATCTATTGTTAGGGTGTCGTCATGTTATTGGGTACCTTAAAATCATAATCTCGTGTTCTGGATTTTATAGGATCCAGAGGAATGGCCTATAATTGAGCCATTGCCTTCTTATGGTAGAGGAAGAGAGAGATTAGGTGGAAGACACATAAGCCTTATTCACGGAGATGGCTTGTCCAATGTTGTGATTACAGGTTAAAATTCTCTTTTATTTCCATGTTACCTGCACTCTAAAGTTTTAAAATGGACATGGTTAATTATCTGCTGAAATAAACAAGTAAATGAATATATGGAGGTACATATAAATTTGTTGCTTTAGTCTTGTGGAGGTGAATGAATAGAAACTGTAGTTTTTAAGCTGAAAAAGTAGGGTTTTTTTCCCCATTATGGTTTTGAAATTAAGATGTTTTGACTTGTATGAGAAGAAAAACTTGTATGAGAGGAAGTTGTCTGTTTGTTAACTTGTGACAAAAATTTTCTTATCAAGTTCTAGACTAAAAATGAGATACTTACTCCTAACTACTACAAATAAATATTGATTGGTTACAGTTTGTTGGATTTGTTTGAAAAATTAAATAGGTTGGCTGCATTGGAAACCTAACTAACAAAACCTAGGAATTAAGGTTTTTGGTTCTGTTGTTGGAGATCATTTGAAGTAGCACTCTTTCTCCCACCAGAATCATGGTGGATGTGATTAAAATTGGTCAGAAATGATATTAGAAATTAAAACCAATGTTCATCGTGATGTCTTTAGTTCTTTTATTGGACAGTGAGACGCCAATGTGTACAAAATCATGAACGTGTTTCCCCTTTTTTTTTTTATTTTTCTCTTCTTTTTTTTTTCTCCAGGACATAATGGAACAATTGACGGTCAGGGGAAGATGTGGTGGAATTTATGGTGGAACAGGACCTTACAGCATACAAGAGGCCACCTCTTAGAGCTAATGAACTGTCATAACGTTCTCATCTCCAATTTAACCTTCCTCAATTCTCCATTTTGGACAATCCACCCTGTTTATTGCAGGTTCGACATATAAGCTTTTTCTTTTGTTCGCCTTCATTTTTTGGATACATATGAGAGGTCAGGTGGAAGGAGGGGAAAATTGGTAGACCTCATGTAACAACTTAAAAACTTTGACCACTAAGCAAACTTGAGTTGTTCCAGTTAAGTTTTCACCTTACATGATCATTTGTAAAGCCCATCATTAGTGGAGTAGCATAGCACTAGAGAAACTTTATAGTGACTTGGAAGATGAGGCTGCGTGATAGTGTGAAAATCATACTTGCACGAGTGCACCAAGAAATGAGATAGGCGCTGTTATATTCAATGATATTGTTATGTAAAGTGCAGTACTTTCATCAGATATGTGCCCTGAGGAGTGTGTCCTAACCAGGCTGAGGAGAATTTTAGCTAAGCTAACAATTGACTTCTTGTTTTCTTTGTTTTCCAGTAGTGTAGTTGTTAAAGACATGACGATTTTAGCTCCACTTAATGCCCCAAATACTGATGGGATAGATCCAGGTACAGTTTATCTTGTTTCCCCTTGTCTACCTCGTCTCAGCAACTTGTGTAACATTTGAATTTAGTCAGTTCACTTATTTCCTTGTTTATTTCTTGGCCAACTGGACAGACTCCAGTACTAATGTATGTATTGAGGACTGCTACATTGAGAGTGGGGATGATCTTGTAGCAGTGAAGAGTGGATGGGACCAATATGGAATAAGAATGGCACGCCCAAGCTCAAATATAATTGTCAGGAGAATTTCTGGCACAACTCCAACTTGTTCTGGTGTCGGAATCGGTAGTGAGATGTCTGGAGGAATTTTCAACATAACCATAGAAGATCTGCATGTTTGGGATTCCGCAGCTGGGTTGCGTATAAAAACTGACAAGGGTAGAGGAGGATATATAGCGAATGTTACAGTAAATAATCTAACAATGGAGAGGGTCAAGATACCCATTAGGATAAGTAGGGGTGCTAATGATCATCCAGATGATAGTTGGGATCCTAAGGCCATTCCTCAAGTACATGGCATTCATGTCAGCAATATCCTCTCTCTGAATTCAACAAAAGCACCTGTTTTGGAGGGCATTGAGGGCGCTTCATACAGGATTTGCTTCAAGAACGTTACACTTAAAGGTCTTGCTCCATCTGCGGCGTGGCATTGCGAGTTTGTGTCAGGGTTTACAAGTGGAGTCTTTCCACTTCCCTGCTCCCAGTTGCAGAACAATGACAGTTCAGCATTATATGCTTGTAGTGGATGAAACTGGTTGTTCCAGATTAGAACACGAGAACATGAACATTTGGAAAGCTGATGATTGAGCATGGATTGATTACTATAAGAACAGGAGGAGAACCGTCCCAGGCTTGATTTTATGGGGTCTTGTTTGATGCTTGTGGATCCTATGGATATGTTCAGATCTGCTACAAAGCTGGAAAGCTGATAAGCCTGCGAGTAGGTACCTGCCTGCAGTTTTCCAGCAAAAATGACTCGTACGAAGAGTGCTCTTCTTTGGTACCACAGATTCAGATTTTGTAATTTCCTAATGAATTGCTAATCTTGCAGGTTGCGTGTAACATCGGCTGTTTCATTTACTGGTATGATCCAGACACGAAATGTGGCTGGAAGTACTGGGAGAGAGTTTTAGGAACATGTACCATAAACTAATCATCATTCTTTGATCTTAAAGACAAGTCATCTGACTTCTACACTTGGCTTCGGCAAATTAGTCAGCCTGGGATTTCACTGTAACAGCTATAGAATTAGGATTATGAGAATATTTTTGCAATTTGGAGATGTTAGTTTCAGTATTTTATAATTGTCCAAGCATCTGTACTTGTAACTCTTAAAAGTTGCTCATATAAAAAATCTATTGCCCGAAGATTCTCTGCTAAGAGTTTATTTATACGGTATGCAAATTAATAACGGTCGATTAATATATGGAACTTCTAATTTATTAGGCCCTAAGTTCTGCAAAACCCGCAGTTATGTTGGTATTACTCTCTAATGAGTAATAGTCTTGGTATATATAGTCTACTTGAACAATAAAATTAGAGCTGGAATCGAGCCATCAAGAGCGAATTTTTTGGGGTGGCAAGAAAACTACGTACACATTGAGGTAGAGTAGAGAATATGTTTTAAAGAGAAAATCAAGAAAAAAGAAACACTAAATTCACCATTTCCAGAATACATTGGAACCACACTTGTACTTGTCCTTACCTTCGCACTCCAACTCCAGATCATCACTAATAAATGGAACTTTCTGCATGACAAAACCAAACGATTAGAAAAGATACAATCCAAATTAATCAGCAATAGATTATCAAAAGAAGCCAAAATTTTCAGACAATTTCGGACCTTTTGCTTTGCAAGATCTTGGCAGCCAGTGAAGTTCTCTGGGAACTTGCATGTGCCAAACTCCACAGTGTATGCTCTGGCAAAGTTTGCACCGCTTGTGGCCAATCTCTTCTTGTCGTTCAATTCCTGCACCAGAAGCAAACCAAACCAGATTTAGTTCCCAAACCACATAACAGATTTGAACCCACTTCAAACTTGAAATGAAAATGTTGGACCAAACAAAACCTTGTTAGCTTTGCTTTTCTCAAGGTATTCTTCAATGACCCCAGCCTTAGCAGAAGAAGTGGCAGCAGCAGTTGTGAAAACTGAGGCAGCCAAGAAAAGCAAAGCAGCTCTTCGGCCTTCAACATTGTCTTGGGACTCCAGACCCCTAGCCTGTTTCTGGGCTCTGATCACAGGCACCTTGTGGGCAGCCACATTCGGGGTAGCCATTGATGCACCAACCTTTGCATTGAGCTCAGCAGAGGATCCACTGCCGGTGATGGCATAGCTGCAAGCCAAAACACTCGAGTTCATGGCAGCCATGTTTTGCTCCAAAAGTTTCGATCAACAGAAAATTTGGAGCTTCGGGTAGTTGAAAAATCTGGTAGGTTGATTAGAGGAAATTGGTTTTGATAAGAGGAGTGATGTGGATGATGAGTGGGATGAAATATTGTGGTTGGAGTGTGGATAAGGTGAGATTGCCTCACGCTTATTGGTTTGGCAAAGCGTTGCCTCTTCCTACACCAAAACCTTTGAGCGGTCAGCTTGGTTTTTGGACCCCACCTTGGAATCCCAAATTTGTGCTTCATATCTCTTTGTTTGCTTCTGATTTTTAGGTCACAGGGCCAGTTACCCGGAGCAGGGGAAATTGTAAACAAAGTAACATTAAAAAAATATCAAAAAAAAATATTCTCTTATTAAATGATAACAGTCGATGATAATTGCTGCGGATACTTGGAACCTTGAAAGTTTTCTATTGAGATCTTGAATAGACCATTCTGCACAACCTTTCCTCATTCTAACCAGAAGCTATTTCTAGGCTACTAAAAACTGTACCCAGCTCAGGTGAAGAAACAAATTCGCTCTCGGATACCAAATTCATGTTTTGCCGTGTTGGTTACCAAAATTCTTAGAACATTTAAATCTTAGCCATAAAATCACGAATAGTCACAAAGTGTTCATATTTTCTACCAACTGGCCTTCAATTCTAATTCTTTTGTTTTTCATGGTTAGTCTGTACATTTTCTCTGCTGTATCTCTGTCTAACATATAATCATGGAAGTATTATATATACATTCACTAATCTCTGCAAGTCTTCCTCGCCAGACAAAAAAGAACAAGAAACTAAAAGCCTTGTGAGCAAGCATAAACCAAACTAGGGCAAGAATGAATAAATGCTGGAGAATTTTCGAAGCTCAAGCAGATTCCGACAGCTACCTTCTTGGTTATTAGCTGGCTGTTTTTCAAAAAATGAGTCTGGTATGGCAGAGGAATAGAATGTGCCTTTGTATCTTCCCGTGGATCATCATCCACATTTCTGTCTGTAGGAAATGCTCCTCCAGAAGTATCAACTTCCAATCAGCAGCAGAGCCTGATTGGTGAACTTGCATGATGCAAACCCACTTCCAATAAACTCTTGGGTCCGCTCACCTCAGTCTTGAAATTCTTCTGCGTTTCTTATTCTTCCTCTGCACGGTCTTGGTAGTGCTCTCGGAAGATGGAAGCCTCAGGATGGATGCTGGTATTCCAACAGATGTTCTGCTCTTCTTAGCAACCCATTTCAGCGGCATGTTTTTAACCACAGAGCCAATATCGTTTGAACTATTCAATTCAACTAGTTGTTTGATCTGATCAAGCATCTGGTGAGTCCAAGCAACTGATTCATCCAGTGAAATCGAGTCATCCATTGGTTTCTTCAACAGATCCAGCAATATCTCTCTGAAAGACTGAAATGACAAGGAATTGGAAGGTTGACAGCCTTTATGGTTTTCACATACCATATTGACTTTGATGACGTGCTTACAGAGGTTTCCCTGAATCGACCATGCACAATCACAAAAAGCAAATTCTGACCCAGGATTCCAGACTAAATGTGTTATGCTGCTGTCTTTCTGGCTCACCACTTTAGCATACAGGCGATCCTTGCCATTTAAGGTAACAGCAGAATCAGGAATTTGCAATGCTCTATGCCATGATGTGGAGGCAATATATTCCTCCTTAACATTCTGAAATGAATCACTTTCATCCGCATAACGATCAAGCCAATACGATGAATGCAACTCTGTTGTCAGTTTGTGCACTAACCAGTCAACTCTTTGAAGTGCACCAAGGTGTGAATCATCAAACAATTTTGTTTTCAGCTTCACATGGTAAGCTTCTATGGCACCGGATGCCTCCTGACTTGCAAGTGGAAGCACTCTCAAAGTTGTAAGCCACATTTCTGACAAATCAGAAAGAATGCCATTAAACCTATAAATTGAAAATATAGCAACACCTGCATTCTACCATCTAAAATACACACACACACACAGAGACCATAAGAAAGAGGGACATAGAGAGAAAGTTAACTGACCAATCTTAGGGATCCAAGAGGAGTTGAAATATTCAATGAAGCCAGTTTGATCAGCAAAATCATGAACCAACTCTTCTAAGACAACTGAAGCATCAACTCCACCCCAGATGCTGTAAACTAATTCACCCAGACGTTTAAATATCTCCCGCTGAACTACAATGTTAGAGCATCTTTTAACCACATTTCTCAACCATGATCTACGAACACGCCAGATAGAGAACAAGATGGGGCAACAGAATATATCCCTGGGGAAAAAAAGAATATTAAAACAAGTAAACATTCAACATAAAATGGAAAACATTCTGCAAGATTCTGGACCTTATGGGATCAATCTCAGCAGCTGCATCATCAATCAAAAAACCACTAATCTTCCATCCTTGCTCTATGCTCCTAGCCCTTTCAAGTAAAGCTTTCATCCATTTGGCCACATCTGGTTTTGCAGAGCTACGGGTAATTACCCAAGCAACAGGTAGTGCATGCTGCCTTGAATCAAACACAAGGAGGGTATACAAGGGATACTGCAAAACAGGAAATCACAACATAAGCATCTTCATATCTGTTCCTTCCCTTCAGTTACAGAATATCAACTGATTTTAAGTACAAGACCTACCTTGAGTCTCTTTATGCCAAATGTTGAATCTGCTGCAACAAGACTACGATGACCAAAACGAACCATTTGCTGCAATTGCCATTCTGTCTGAATGCCTAGGATGAAAGGATCTGTTTCTGAAGAATCCTGATAGAAAAATATAGACTTCTTATTACGTTCAACCCACATTCGAATGCTGGCTTGATCATCTAGGTCCAACTCATGAGTCGATCGTCTAATAATCATCCCAAGTTTCTGGACATACTGAGAAGCAAGGCTATTAACTTTAGCATTTGAACCACAATATCTTTGAATTCCCTCGATATGTTTCTCTAACACATTTTCTTCGGGAATCCCAAGATAAATCATAGACATTGTCTGCTGCTGAATTTCATTGCATATATAAGGGACTCGCTTTGCACCAGGGCCAATAGCATCTTTGTCAAGGGGGCCATGACAAACAAATCCAGACTTGTTTATGTGACGTCTATCATTGTATATGATCAGAGCAAATGATGGACGAGCATAAAGACGCTTAACTATAAAATGGCAAGTGCAGCCTCTCATGGACTGAGGTCTAGCAGCACGATTACGAGTATTTAGACGATATCTTCGGCTAGGTAATACACCTCCCCCTTCTCCATAGTTTTCAGGACCAAAGGAGCACCAGTATCTTCACATGCAAACAAAAATGTAACATTAATCACAATAAATATCAGACCCTGAAACAAAACCAAGTCAACCAGAAAAGTACTTCAAAATATTAAACAAACATTTAACATTCCTAGGATAATTGGAGCTTTTGATATCAAACCTGCATGAAAATTCAAATTTCAAACCTATCTTTTTAGAGCCAAAGTAGGATAGGAAAGTGCTTAGGCAACAGGAAAAAGGTAAAATCTTGGTGGTTTAATATTGATGATGTATAATAACTTACAGCCTATATTCCAAATATTCGTCATTCCTGAACTCCTTTAGGCTGCCCCTTGATCGCTTTCTCCCCCTCTCAATATGAAACCGAGTTGGGCATTCTATATTTGAGCATTCTCCGATAATGAATTCATCTACTCGTGCATAAGGAATGAGTGCTACATCATCATGGTGCTCTGCTGAGCCAAACTTTGTCCAAGACAAGTCAGCAGATGAGAAATCCTCCTCTGCTGGATCTTGAACAGGTAGATCAAGTATGGATTCAACTATCGCCATATATGGGATCAGTCAAACCCTTGAAAAAGCTTTTTTGAGATAGATTGATCTTCAGCAGCATAACTGTGAAGTTTCACAATGAAGGAACACCATGCTGTAATCAAAAGTTTTATAGGGGAATATCAGAAACCTTCCAGCACACTGTTTTTAAACAAATATCTACATTTCAGATAAACCGTAAAAAGGATAAGTATCATCAGGCAGTACAGTCATCCAGTTTAATTTTGTACGCTTTGAACTATCCCACTGTCACCCAATTTTTTACTGAAATCTTTTCTGTGCTAACGTGCCCTGTGTACGAGCTAGTATGGCCGAGCATCAAGGACAAATTTGACCATAGTCAATATCAGTATGGCCCCAAGGCCCCCAACACGTTACTCAAGGCAGCTAGAGGCAGAGCCGAAAGCTAAGAGGACCAGCTTGCCTGACACAGGTACAAGCCAGTTCAAACTCAAATCAAGCGCTCAGAGAATCCTGGTCTTTGAGGCTATGTGCAAGGCTTCAATAATGAGAAATGAGTTTGTTCCCATTTGAGAAAGCAAATGTAAGAAAATGAGAAGAAGCATAAGATTTACTTAATCAGTTATTCATCTATGGTAGATCAGCAGTATGGCTTCACACCAATTACAAATCTCTGACCTGGGAAAATGATTATTTGGTTCCAATCTCAACAGTATAATCAAATAACGCTTCAAACATTTGTTAATCAGATACTTCAAATCTCATTTCCTGACATAAAATGACAAGACGCCCTCAGCAGAGGCATTGTAGAACTGACTTGCTTATTTTACTTCCCAACAGTTTTAATGTTAAACTCAGACTGATTTCAAGTGCCAACAAAAACAATCTGGACACAGTTATCTATTGTTTTATGGCATTCTTCTGAAGAACAAGTTCATCACTAAAGTAGTTTTCAAACAGTTCCTCAATTCTGCAACCCGAGAAAACCAACAATTCACAGACCCAAAAACACCAGCAGTCAAAGGCAGCTATGGGAACTGCTAGCCATATCCATGCCTTTGTCATTAACACGCACACCATATTCCGTTCTACCTCAGCTCACATTTTTTAGTGACTTCAGCTCGTGAAATTACAACATAAATGGTAACTAAATCATTCAGATTAACGAAATTAAGCTAACATTTTCAGAGCAATGACAAAACGCATCCGTACCAGATATGAAAACCCTCCAGAAACGTCAGAGACGAACCGAAACACAGCAAGTTCGCGGACCCGGTAACCGAAATAGGAAACTAATTCATCTGGGTTTCATGAGAGCCGACCAACCAAGCATAATCCGACGTTGTATGCACGAATCGTTCAGCTCGATATGGATAAGAGCAGGGATAAATGGGATTCTGACCTGTAGGGTTTAGGGTTCTAGAGATAGCATTTAGAAATGAAAAAGGGAAAACTTGGGACTTTTGTGAGTTAAGGAAGGGTTTTAGGGTTTAGGAGATTCCGGTAATTGGAAATGAAACAGCCGAGCTTGTGGAAATTTTGGTGCGCAAGCAATGGAACGGAGAGCGGATGAAATTAGGGATGTGGTTGTTGGGAACAGGAAAAATTCTCAAATTTGTCATTAATGTTTCGGGTTGGGACCAAATATGCCACTAAGGTTCTTTCTTGCCCCAAAATCCCACTAATGTTTTAAAATGATTCAAATTGCTCACTGGTGTTTCAAAATCGGCTCAAATTGGTGACACCTTTAAAAGGATAAGAAAAAGAGGAAAAAGTAAAAGGGTTTTTTGGATCAAGTTCATCTGCTCCGGTCTCATCCACCAAGTTGTTGAACTCTAAAATCAACAAATAACTCGTCAGAATCACTAACTAGCGCAGCTTTGGCCCCTCATACACAGCTCTTGGAACTGTCAATAGGTGGGATCAACTTTGACTCCGACTTTCAAGTTTCATTGTTGTCATCTATAACTAGAGCTTTTGTTTTTTTCAATAGCAGCTACTGATAGTCCTAAAGTGATAACCTAAATCTAATCTTTTTTGTGTGAGGCCTGAATCTCATATTAACACAAAAGTAAATTGGATCTCAAACTTGAACCTTTGATTCTAACAATTTTGTAACTAAAAGCCAACAAGGAAGAGCTAGTGGACAAAAAAAAGGGATAAATTTCATTTATGGTCCTTAACCTTATCGTGTCATCCTAAACGGGTCCCTAACCTTCATTTTGTCCTCTTAAAGTCCCCAACCTTCCTATTTTGGTCTCAATCTTCGTTCTCCCGTCATTTTCATGGTTAACTTTAACATAATTTTTGTGAAAAATGCAAAAATTAGTTTTATATTTTTTTATTCCCACTCTAATAACTCTCAAACCAATAAATTTATCACTACAACCATCATCTCCCCCTCTCTTCCTCCCTCACCATCTTTGGTCACTGGATTAAGTGAGAATAATTTCATACCCAGAGGGCACCAACCTTGACGAGCCTCGGGGACGAGCTGGCCACTGAGGTGGAGGGCGATGAAAGACTCAAGGCCGCCGATAGGGATACCGCCAATGAAGAGGGCAGGGGCGACAAGGTGGTCGTCTTGCGGGGAAGGAAGGAGGGAGGCGATCTCATCGTTGTCAAGCTCAATGACGGTGGGGTGGACACCAACGGTGGTGAGCAGCTTCTTCATGATGTGGAAATGCAGCAGGCAAAGCGATTGAAGATGATGACGGGGTGCTTGGAGATCAAGCGGCAGATTCAGGTCTTTAGTGGCTCAACCTCATCGATGGAGAAGGTGGTGGAGAAGGGCAGTGGAGGCAGCATAATCAAATCGAGTTGCAAGGCATCATTTTGGCAACTCTTAAGGCCTTGCATCATGAGAGAGATATGGAAAAAATGAGTGTGTCTATGTTGGAAACCGCCAAAAGGAACATAACATGGTGAAGTAGACGATAGGGTTTAATTGGGGCACCGCTAGAGATGGTAATGGAGGAAGAGAGGGGGAGATGATGGTTGTAGTGATAAATTTATTAGTTTGAGAGTTATTAGAGTGAGAATAAAAAAATATAAAACTAATGTTGGCATTTTCTCCAAAAATTCTATTAAAGTTAACCATGAAAATGACAGAAGAACGAAGATTAAGACAAAAATAGGGAGGTTGGGGACTTTAAGAGGGCAAAATGAATGTTAGGGACCCGTTTAGAACAACGCGATAAGATTAGGGACCATAAATGGAATTCACCAAAAAAAACCTTGATTAGAAAAATCAAACTAGCCAAAACCACGAAATCAGTCCAATCTAGAGTTCTAATACTTTAAGAAAAAAAATAAATTACCTAAAATATTTATATCTATTAAAAGTTACATTACCATCTTAAAATTTTAAAATCTGTTACTTTTCTCTTTTTTTCTTAGTCTTTTAATGGTTAGTAACTAGTTTGAGTCAATTTTAAAATATTAGTAAATAATTGAAAGCACTTAAAAATATTAGTGAATAATTTGGGATATTAGTCCAAATTAAAAATTTTACTGATAAATTTGAGACTTTCAACTTTGGGAACAAGAATTGAGGTAGCTCAACCTTTACATTGGTTTGGTTGCCCTTGGTCACATGCCCTTTTTTATTTGGAACAATCTGATGGCCCTTGTACGTTTACATTTTGTTCATTACGATATCTAACTTCTATTTTCGTGTAAACATCACCTCCAAACAAAACAAGCCACGACTGGCCCACGATAAGGGTGAGAAAAACCAAGAGTTCGATCATGGTATATACGCGTCAGAGTCATAAAAGTACATGCATGGCGCTGTTTTTCGCCCTTTTTCGTTCATATATTTTCATTTTGATTTTTTTATTAATTACAAAGTTAATCTGGTCTTAAAAAAATTCCCACAATTTTACTACACATTTTCTAAATATTATAATTAATTCATGAAATGAGTGATATTATACTGTTTATAGAAGATTCTTAATTTAGTGAACTATATATTGAAACTTAATGATTCTTCAAGTTTACATATTGTCAATTATATGTGATAATTTTATAGGCGACAAGACTTATTTAAATCAAATTTTTAATACTTAAGTTGGATTAATGCAAAGTAAGTTATTTTTATTTTTATAAATATTTTATTCATGCCTAACATCACCTGAAAGTTAATATTATATGGGTATAATGATCCATTGAATAATATTTTTACAAAATTTTTATAAATTTTTTAATTAGTCAAACTAAAAAAAGAAAAATTAATAAAAATTTATTAAACTATAAAAATATTACACAAAATATTTTTTAACCTATATATTTTTAAATTTAAAATGATAATGATTTCGGACAAGAAATCATAGAAACAAAAAATGCGGTAATGAAAGATGTTGATAAGGGGAATTTTGGAAGTTCAGGGTTTTCTAACCTTACTAAAGCATCTTTTGATGAATAATTAGATGAATTGGCGTTAGGAATGGAGAATCTCGATAAGGTTAAAGATCTAAAAAAGGAGCGAATTAAAACAGTTAAGCTTTAGGTCAAAAGGATCAGTGATGAAATGTAAATTGAAAAAATTGAAATTAAAGATTAAAGGCTAGAATTTTATTTTCAACTGCTTGTTTGGGTCTTAGAGACTGTGGTATTTGGTGTAATTTATTGGTGATAGGAGGATATATATATTTGATTTTGTAAGGTAAGCGAGAATGGGACTATATTTTTTTCGGAATATATATATAGCTTATGTTTTGGGAGTTGTTTGTATGTTTATAGTTTGGAAAATTTTTTGTGTGACTCGTCACAAAATGTTCTTGGAGCTAAGGTTGTATATCCTGTTTATTTTAATAATATTTATATTTGCAATTCAAAAAGAAAAGTACGAACAGCACATTTTCTCGATCGATCGAGATATGATTAATTAATTAGCTGTTTCAAATTAATCCCCGATCTCCATTAAGAAGACCTTATATTAGATATGCATGAATATCAGAATATCTTAATTATCTTCAACTTCTTAATTAGGCCGAGTTTTTGGAGTAAATATTTGCATGTGGACATAGAGCTATATTATATGCTTCATCCACAAGCAAGAGGAGAGATCTCTATAATATTGATGTGTCGAGACCATATAGTAGCTTTTTTTATATTTTAATTCTTTTCCTTTGTCCTTAATATATATAACAATATGCACTAGCTAGTTATTTAGAAACTAAAAAAAAATTCTCTGTATCTTCCTGAGATATTGGATCATTTTTTAATTATATTGGATAATATATGCTAATTGGTGGATAATTGTTGTCTATCTTATTTTCAGCATTTATTGCTAATAATAATATGAAGAAGAACACATGCATGTAATTAATTAAGCTAATTAACCAAGTAATACTCGAACAGTTATATGTTCTCTATTGGTTTTAATTATCAATTTAAAAGAAATTGAGAATTGGAAATCATGAATAAAAGAGAATAAAGAAATTAGTAGAACAATGATAGGAAAAAGGAAAAGATGAAACTAAGAAATCCCTCCATGAATGAAAATGAGTACGTATATAGTAATTCTTCTGCAAACTGACTTGAAGAACAAAATTTAAACACTTGATTTTCTTGAAAAACTAATATTATCTCATAATAACAAACCGCCCCAAAAAATGCAATAATAACACCTGCCAATAATGCAAGACCAGCAAAAAAGTAAAATTAAAAAAAAAACTCTAAGTAACATATAGCTTAATTAATGGACTCAATTAATTCCACAGGTAATTAATTAAGCTAATCACACTCACACTCCGACACCAAGAAAATCTATGAATCCTACATCATCATCACCATCCCTGCTCTTCACTGATTCATACAGTGAAGTACCTGGAGATTGAAACTTACCAATTACATCACCAGCAGCATTCGAATAATTACTGCCCGTCTCCAGGACCCTTTTGTCTGGTGCAGTAAAAAAGTTCCTGCGACAGCTACTTGAACCCTTATTTTTCACCACCCCACCAGGAAAACTGCCGCTGCTGCTGCTGCAAATATTAACGTTCTGGGAAAGGTTATAAAGACTAGAGTTGAAATTGGTGCTTCTGATCTTGTTGTTGCAAAATGAAAGCCTCTCCCTCTTCCTCCTAGCCATGATAACATGGTAATGATTCTTGACAGCATTATCAGTTCTTCCTGGGAAAAGCCTAGCAATCAGAGCCCATCTGTTGCCCTGGATCCTGTGAGCTCTCATCAGCAGCTCCTCTTCTTCTTCTGTGAATGGCTTCTTGTTGATGTTTGGATCAAGTTGGTTGTACCATCTCAATCTACAGCTTTTTCCTTCAGATTAATTCAACCAAAGATAAGTGAAATTATGTTCAAATTATAATCAATATACTGTATTATTATTATTTGTTTACTTATTGACTATATATCTATTATTGATGTGAAACCTGATCTTCCATCAAGATGATTGGCAACGAAATTCCAATTCTTGGGCCCGAATTTGGTGACAAGTTGCCGGAGTTTCTCATCCTCAGCTGGCCTCCAGTGCCCTCTATGGCAGGTCTTCTCACTGTCACAACTGCTGTTGCCTCCGGAATTTTCCATGAAAACTAAGGAAAGAAGAAAGGAAAAAGGGAGCTAGCTAGGGTTATAAGAAATACACAGAGAGAGAGAGAGAGAGAGAGATTAGGTTTTCTGTCTAGCTAGGGTTATGGATGAGGAGTCACTTTACTTCCCTCTACGCGATAGGATTTGTATATTTATATTGTCTCTCTTCTAGTCTTTGGCTGTTATTTTCTCCATGATATTTCACCTCTAGGTCTCCTTTATAATGAAAATTCCTAACCTCTTCTCTCTCTAGCTAATTTTATGGTTATTTATATAAATATGTCAACCTTGGTTACTTCTATCTGGAGTGCTAAAACTCTACATATATGCTTCAATTAATATTGGTGAATTAATTAATATCATGGCAAGTTTAGAAACATTTTGTTTTTGTGTAATTTATTAGGAAGATGAAAATAGGGAGTTGTATTAATTTTCCTAAGAGGGAGTTGGTGGAATAAGGGCTGTCAAAAGTTGTTTCAAGGGTAAGGTTGCTTCTTTCAACTGGTCAGGCTTTTCAAACCAGTGTGAAACTAAAGCAGTTGCAAGGCAGCAAGAAACTGTTATATTAATTCATTTCCGGCCTCCAAGTTCTCTTTTCCCTCATCCCATATATTTATTGAAAATTTAAATTTTTTAAATAGTTTGATTTGAATTATAATTCATCATACCATTGTTTGTTAAAAAAAATTAAAAAATATATTTAGAAGCTATAGGTCATTATTTATCATTTCTATATATATAAAGGTTTTTCATTATATACTACAATTTTGAAAATAAAAAATTATAGATTAATTGTTGAATAATGAATTTTGCTAAGAACTTGGTATCAAGGGAGTACTATTTTATATCTCAAACAAATAACATTAAAAAATACTATATTTATAGAAAGTGAATGGAGATTAAGTCATATGTAAAATGGGTAGTATATATTATTCTAGCTTATTTATCGTAAACCCAGTGAATTTAGTTAGGTTACAGGAAATCACCCTCTTTCTTCTCCCCTTTAATTTGATGAAGTCAAGGTTTGACTCAAGGACCTTTACTTCAATTTCGAAGATTTTTTAATTTCTAGCTAGGTAGCTAATAAAGTAGGTGATAAAACTTCATATATATATATGTGTGTGTGTGTGTGTGTGTGTGTAAAACAAACATATAAGTTGAGTTTTTGTATGTATATATTAATTGGTGCAAGTATATAGCTAGATGGAGCTAGTTTAAAATTACTGTTGGATGGCTCGTCTATATATATATATAGCTAGGTTAAAACAAGTAAGGAAAAAGAAACCCATCGACTTAAGTTAAGGGGTCAATTCGGGAGTGGCATGAGCTTGCTTAAATTTCTGTGTGGAAACAGAAACAAGGAGCAAAAATAGTTAATATATGGTTATATTTTTACTATTTATAAGGTTGGGAGCTGGCACTTGGCAAGATAAATGGTTATAACTATATGTATATTTATTTATGTGCATGTGCATGGAGATTCTATATATATATATATAGACGTTACATATATATAAATTGATGCTTTCTTTCGATACTTTAACCATTTATTTTACCTTCTTAATTTTGAATATGTTCATGCAGATAATAAAAATATTGGCATTAATTAGGGATTATTTAAACTCAACAATGTAACAATTAATGGGAAATATTCCACCGAATTATCTCAACGCTACCTTACCTAGCTTGCCACTTTTGTTTCTTATTGGGGAAGATAAGAAATTAATTACGCGTCCTATTATTAATTCCAGGTGAAGATAACCGTTCTTAACCGAATATTATATTATATATAGATGAATGAGAAAACAGGAAAAAATAAATAAATTTCTTGCATATATATATATATATAGCTAGCTAGGTCCTTATATACTTCGATAGCAAGCTTGGTAATTTTTTATGGTTGAATTGGAGCCTTTAACCAGGGGGCAAAAAGGAATTTAAATTAATTAGACCGATCCTGTTAATTAACTAGAATTAATTTGGGGCCAGTTTGATGATAATTAGTACTATGCTATTAGTGGTAAAGTTATTTCTATTTTATTACCGGTAAGGATAATTAACATGTAGGATAATTCTAAAGTAATCTCTGTATTATTAATTATGTGATCTCATAAATTGAAACCAAAATATTGACGCTCATGAAATTAATGGTATTCAAATACCAAATAAAACACATACTTAATTAGGATAAGAAACAACACTGGACGTTACAATGTGGGCGCACATACTAAGGAATATTATTATTGTTTGATATTATTACCTCAACTCAAGATAGCTACCATTTTGCCAGCCATGCATTAACTCGGTTGCTAGGCACACCCATTATTAATGACCGACTGATCGAGTTAAACCAACGAATTAGCTTCGAAAGTAATGCCACTAATCAAATGATACCTACACCCCACTTAATTCGTTTTATATTATTTTTAATATATTGTGTATTAGTATTCTTTTATAAAATTAAATGATTATTTGTACGTCAAAATTATCTCTGTTTACAACAGCCTTACATTTGAAAAAGCAAATTTACAATATTTTTTGGGAAAAAGTAAATATTCATTATTATTTCCTTAAAATTAAAAAATTTGTTATTATTTTTTCAGTTGGTCAAGTTAAAAATTAATTAAAAAATATTTACTTTTTTAATAAAAATATCTTAAAGCTGCTTAATTTTAAGACTTCTTAAAAGTGCAAAATTTCAAAAAATTGATAATTTGGGCACATTATAATCATTTTATATAAAAATAATGCCAAACAAATTAACTCGGCGTGTCATTTAATCTAGGACCCTAGTAACATCATCAACAAATAACTATGACCGCTAATCGCTAATTAACGTTGCTATCAAAAGCAAACAAAAATAAGTCACATGCTGCCTTTTTCTGAAGGGCAAGTATGGAAAGTAGCATCTCCAAATCAAGTATGACATACGGCAGAAGTAAACTCCATTTACATGACAAAATAAGCCCAAGAATACAAGCAACAAACAGATTGTTGTTCTTCTTCTTGTTCAATATTAATCTGGATATATGGGATCCATACATTTCCCAGCTACCACACACACATTTTGTCACATCAACAAGCACTTGAATGGCATCGAAACCATTTTGACTAGCACAGGACAGGGCGGCAAAACCCACTTATCCCCAATCCTTCATAATGTCCCCATCTCTACCTCAGACGCCTGCAACAACTTTTGTATCTTACCGCAAGTCCTAAATTCCCCTGCAATTTATTCTGCAAGACTACAATCTTATCGTATCAAATTACTAAGTTCCTTTCTTTTTATACCCAAAGCAACGTATAACCATGAGACAACAAAATGATTGGATGAGAACCAGCCCATGCCCTATAACTTCTCTTTTTTTCCTTTAAACGAAAAAAAAAAATGTTCTACCATATGACGCATTAAAGCGTTCCTACTCAGTTTCAATTCCAGTAAATTCCACAAACAAACCTATTTTACATTACCCGGGGGGGGGGGGGGGGGGGGCATTTTTTTTTTTTTAACCGTTTCATTGTATAGTGCTCAGTTCCCAAAGGAATCAATAGGAAGTTGGAGATTTTCCAAGTGAAATCTCTAATTACATACTAGCAGACGTGGGATCCAACACTGCCGGTTAGTTTGATGTCCATTTCTTTCTCCTTTTAATCATGATTGCGCTAACCTGAAAAGTTTCTCTCCATGCTGTCACTTTCACTTTGTTTATCACTTTTGGTAACAGCCATGCCAGTTCACCACTATATCTTAACAAAGAAATCAACACTAATACCTTCCTACATTATTTTCTTAACTGAGTGCCTCAAGAAAGTGACAGCTGAACTAACAGGATCAATGATCTCATCATCTTAACACTTCTCATTATCAATGAGGGGCTGGCTAAGAAAATACACATGTAAGTTGAAAGTACATAATTTTAAGGAAATATTCAAGAAACCATCATCTTCTTTCAATGTCTAAGTTCTAATTTCAATGGCATATATTACTCAGAAAGGTTTCAATCTCAAAATAAGGTTAAATTTTATTGCCGCATGACATTTGAACTCTAAAAGTTAAAAACCTAGCAGTTTAGAGAACAACCTCTAGCAAAAGCAAACATTTTATTGAATCCGTATGACCCAAAGCTAAAAGCCCTAAGGAATGATGTAATATCATATAAAGCATAGAGAAATGGTATTATGGAGTCTAACTATCACAAAAACATCCCATCTGATTTATTCTAGCTTTATTCGTTCAAGCAGATTCTTTGTATAGCTTACCAACCTGCATCAACCTTTAAACACATACAAGTGGACTACATAACCACAAATTATTCAAAAGCTGAAGCTACCCTGACAGGAATCTGAGCAAAACACTGCTGTCATGTTTTACCAGAACTGTATCAAATTAACTATCCAGCTTAAAAAAATAGAGGCTATAAATGCATTTCTTTCAAGTTTGTTCCAGTCAGTTACAAAAGATAATTGTGTTTCAGAGCAAACAATACAAACCTATAATAAAAAACAACTACCCCAAATGTTCAAGGGAGCAGACAGTAATCGCCAGATTCACCACATCAGCATGAAGAAGATCTAATTAGCTCCAACCCGTCAAGCCCAATCTATCAGCAACATTATACATCACTAGCTGATTCCAAACAGGGCCAAAAAGATCATCTCCTCCAATGGCAAAAGTTAGAGCCCATGAACAGAGCAGTGCAGAGAAAACTGAGAATCCAATGGCCGAACCAACAATATCTATGCAAGTATAAAATATGTGAAAAGAACATTCAAGGATATATGATCAAAGAAAGCTGAAAATGCAAGAGGGATGGCAATCGAAAAGGATGAAATGGTGAAAAAAAGAAAATAAAATAAAAAACAAGGAAAAAAAACTTTAAAAAGGGCACATGCACTGGAAAAAAAAAAGAGAGAGTAAACTAGGGAGCAGATGTTATTGGAGATGAGCAATTCCAAAATTATAGCAGTAAGCCACTTGCAGGAAGATTCCAGAAAAGCATTTGAAGAAATGATGCTGTTTAGTGAATTTAGCAGACAAAGGTACACATCAATTGTAAATGAACGAATCTGTCCATGAACAGGATTGGCAGCAAAATTGGGACTACAGTGAACAAGAAACCCATGGACTCAAATGGGCTTTTTCAGATTATCACCATCACAAGAACAGAATGACAGACATATTGCACACAGCAGAGACCGGATAATGTTTATATTTTGAAACATATTAACGGAGACGATATCAAAAATTGGATTCAGCGAAGCTAGTTCAGTGCAGAATCTCGATTACCATATTGCTTGATAAAGAAATAAAGGGCGATGATAATAAGATTTGTATACAAGCCTCATTATTTTTTTTTCAATTTTAAAAATTCAACCAAATTCCCCAGAGCCCACAAGATTGCTTGACGTTGAATCAATAGCTTAAGTTCAAATCGCAATCAAGTTTCAGTAATGTACATTCAAGGAATTAAACTCCGAGGAATATAATTTTCTTTATTTCTTTTTCAGACTAGTAAGCGCAAAAATAAATCAAGAGCATAAACAATCAAGAGCTCTCAACAAAATATTCAACAGAAAAGAGAACTGATTCGAGGGAGCGAGGACATTACAGCGGCGAATGCGAGGGAAGGAGTGAGAGTGGCGGAGAACTGGCCAGAAGTAGAAGCAATTGACGGCCCAAAGAAACGGCAGCAGTGCGTAACCGAACCTGTAGAACCGCCTAGCGTAAGTCACCGAATCCTCCTCCGACAAGCCAAGGGGTCCGTCGATGGTGGGCCACACCGGCATCGACGACAGTATGGAACCGACATGGCTCGAATTGCTGTTGGTAGGGTTTGGATTCGGGCTGGGGTTCGCGATCGAGCTCGCCTGTGGCTGCGAAGCTTCCATCGAATCGATCCGGCAAACGACGCCGCGTCGCTTGTCCGCACAGGTCCGTTATTCAAAGAAGAATTGAAATGCCGGAGTCTGACAACCTGATTCAAACACAAAGTACTCCATTTGGGTACTATCCTTTTAGTCAATCAAAGCCCGTAAGTTTCTTTTTGTAAGTAATTGAGCCCCTTGAACTTTGATTAATGTGCAAAATGCCCCTAACTTGTCTATCTTTGTCATTTTTCTAGGTAGATACTCCCTACATAAAAAAAAACACATAAAATTATTTCTTTTTGGACTGTCAAAAAAATTACAATATTTCCCTTTTCAGAAAGTTTTCAATATCTAAATTAACTTATTATTATCCTCACTTAAGCTCTTAATTCAAAAACCCAATAGGAAGCTTTTAAAAAAAAAAAATCTTATTTAAACTCAAAAAAATATCAAATTTTCCACTATAGTTTAGCTCCTGGATCAGATTAGTCACTATAGTTTTCTCTAATTCCAATTTGGCCAAAGTTATAGTTTTCTAATTTCCTGGGAAGAATTGATTTCTTCCTTTGTCGGTGTAATTGGAAACTTTTTTGTCAATCTAGTGTGGCTTTAGACGACGGCCAAAAGGCACGTCTCGCCCTCAAACTCGGTCAACCCAGACACTTTATCCCTTAAACATGGAATCGGTACAACTCACACCCTTAACTTTGTAAAATGGTGCAATTTAGCTCTTTTACTCCATTGTGCCGATCACGTGCTTATTGAATCCTACCACTGCTTCAGCCTCTATTAGGTAAAATACTCCAAAAGTCCACAATCTTTTGTTTTTCATCTTATTGTCATCCCTAATCTTATAAGTTTCCTAATTCCTTTTCATTTTCATAATCCATCGCTTTCTCCCAGTGTCTCTCTTCTCCTCTGTTCTCTCAACTTAATTGTTGTGGTACCAAATCCCACTCATAATTAACAATGAGCCAATATTTAAAGAAATGTTCAAATAAAGGTATATGATTCAATGAATAAAAAAGTGTCTAAATAAAAATTTAAAAATGCCTAAAGTACAACATAAAAGTGTCTAAACAATAATAACTAACAAAAAAAAAATTTGTTTTGGAAAATAAATTGCCATCTCTCATTAGCAACCCTCCCTCCACGCCACAACGCCCTGCCACCATAGCCTGCCCTCCCTCTGGCTCAGCCTCCCCCCATCGTTTGCCTCACGCCTGGCCTCACCTTGCTCCGCAACGCCTCGTTCCTCGCCTCATGTCTAACCTTACCTCGCACCACCGTACCTTGACCCTTGCCTTGCACCTCGCACTTGGCCTGGCCTCTCATCGTGCCTGGCTTCACCTAGCCTCGCCGCACCTCGCCTCACACCTCGTCTGATAGTCCGTTGCCCTCCCGCTTCTCGCTCGCCCACTCCGATATGCCTCTTCACTCCACTGACGGCTGAGATCTCGCTCTGATTTCTCTTTTCCTAGCCAGTGGCTGCAATAACAATCGTGATTTCTTCTCTTGGTCAGCGGCCTTTAGCTTCAATGTGACTATGGGTTCGTCAAATCGAGGAGCCACTAATGACGTCTGGTTTCGATGCGATTGCCAGTTCGTGGAATCAAGGAGCCGCAGACGAATGCTAATTGATGGTTAGCTTGGGCACCGTCAAGAAAGAATGCCAGAGAGAGTAGAGGAACATGGTGTGGGAAAACAAAAAATGATTTAAGGCAAAAGGTAAATTTGGAAAATTACCTTCTATGTCCAAGTAGACATATGCTCTTCTATGTCTAATTAGACATATGCTTATGTACCAACCATTGAGCTCACAATATACCTTGGTTTCAAATATTCGTAGTTTAACGAAAATTTTGTCGGAAAAGAAAACCCCTCATCACTTTGTCACAACATTGTTACAATGGAAGTTGCTTTAGAAGAAGCTGTAGTACCACTTTATGTGTGCCACAAAAAGCGATCCTAAAAGAAATTCCATTACTTTCGCTTTCCTTTTCTTCCTATTCTTAACAATGTGTGCGTGATTCGTCTAGCTACTCAATTCATTACAAGCATTTTGAATATCAATACAACAACACCAAACGGCTAATTCGAGTAACAATGAATACCCCGAAGCCAAGAAAATGCTACATACCTGCAAGGTGCAAAGTTAGCTCACTACTCCGTGTTTTTTCTTCAACCGAAACCAATTAAATTTCCCATTATAGTTTAGCTCCTGGATCAGATTAGTCACTGTAGTTTTCTCTAGTTCCAATTTGGCCAAAGTTATAGTTTTATAATTTCCTCGGAAGAACTGGTTTCTTCCTTTGTCGATGTAATTGGAAATTTTTTTGTTAGTCTTGTGTGGGTTTGGACAACGGCCAAAAGGCACCTCTGGCCTTCAAACTTGATCAATCTAGACACTTTACCCCCTTGAACATGAAATCGGTACAACTCATCCCCTTAATTTGGTAAAATTGTGCAATTTAGCCCTTTTACTCCCTTGTGCCGATCACGTGCTTATTAAATCCTAACACTGCTTTAGCCTTTATTAGGTAAAATACTCTGAAAGTCCACAACCTTTTGTTTTCATCCTATTTTCATCCCTAATCTTATAAGTTTCCTAATTCCTTCTCACTTTCATAACTCCATCACTTTCTCCCAGTGTCTCTCTTCTCCTCTGCTCTTTCAACTTCATTGTTGTGGTGCCAAATCCCACTCATAATTAACAATAGGCCAATATTTTTTGCTTTCTTTTTGCTTTCTTGCTACCCTTATCATTATCATAATTTAATTAACTAATGAGTTAAGCTGTCATTAAATCCTTATTTGATTTATTAAGTGGCCCCCTCAAATGGCCATCAATTCTTTTTCTTCTTCTTTTCTTCTTATTTTTTATTTTTTCCTTTCCTCAAAAAAGGCCAAGAGTGGCGACAAATGCTTTGTAATAGAAAACTTCTCCCAAAGAACACAAGATTGCACCTAGACAACATTTCTTCTTGAGCCACAAGAATAAATACTTGTAATTGGCTTATTTTTGGAAATTGCAATCTTTGTTTCCCTATGATTGGTTGATTGAGGTCATTGGTTTGAGCATATTTAAGATAGAAATAATTCTCCAACAATCGAGCTTACAATGCCTTCTACCTGTTCGCGGAAATGCCTAAATGATGAGTGTCTTTATCTTCCCATGTGAAAATCGTAGATTCTTAAGAGACATAGTTTCAGAAATAGAGCAAGTGGTGATTCTAAAGAATACAACCAAGGAAATGAAATCGGACGAAAAATCTTACTAAGCACCCATCAAATTGACATCATGCTGCCAAACTTTAGTGACTATATAAAACTCAAGCTGGTGGATAAAATAGGGGGTAAGATCTTCTATCATGTATTCAGTTTGTGATGAATTATCCATTCGGGTAGGAATTGGGAATTGGGAATTGTTCAAGTGGGTGGAATAGTTCAAGTGAACTAAACTATGCAATGACAACAGAGGAGCTAAATTTTTCAAGTAAGGAGCGTTAGGTTTGGAAGGAGAGAAAAGAAAGTAATGGGTGGAAGAAATGACCTAAAGATAAAGTTTAGGGACTTTAGACACGTTTTACTCAATGTGGCAAAGTAGCATTAAGGATTTTAAAAGGCGCGTGAACAGCACAGGTGGTAAAAGAGGTTGACTATACCATTTGACCAAGTTAAGTGGGTGAGTTGTGTCAATTCTATGTTCAGGGGTAATGTGTCCGGGTTGACTGAGTTCAGGGGCTAAAAATGCCTTAGGCCTTGGACAACTAATAATCACTTCAACACAACCTGAGTGGGTTTTTAATTTTAATGTCAACCATTGTAGCTATTATATTATAGACCTATGTCTAATTAGACATATTAATCTAGTCTTAATTCCCTATATATAACCCATAACTCAGTAAATAAATTGACTAATTTACCCCTTGACCAAAACTCACCCTCACCCTTGAAACCCTACATCTATCATCGCTTCTATTGTTGTCTCCACCGTCGCTGACACCTCCTCCAACGATCCGCCATCGCCTCCAGATCTTATAGTCATCATCCGCCTTCAGATCTCGCAGTTGCTTGCCTTTGGATCTCATTGTTACTCGCCAGATATCGTCATCTCTCGCTGAGATCTCTTGTTGGATCTCATCGTCTCCCGCCAAATCTTGTTATCACTTGTCGAATCTCGTTATCACTCGCCAGATCTCGTCGTCTTTCGCCGAATCTCGTCGCCACTCATCGAGATCTTTCACTGGATCTTGTCGTCTCTCATTGAGATCTTGTCATCACTCGCCGAATCTCGTCGTCACCTCCAAATCTTGCTCCTGTTTGTTACCTCCAAGTTGCATCCTTGTTGCTTCCAAACAACAAAAATGTCTGCAATAAAATGTAAATCTGTCTAATGTAATATGTGGAACAGTCTACAAAGTAATATAAGATAAATTATTATAATGCTAAATTAGAAGTGTCTAAAGCTATAAAAATAAGTGTCTAATTGAATATAAAAAGAATGTCTAAATAAACATGTAAAAATGTCTAAACAAAAAATAACATAATCAAAATGAATTATTATAATGTTAAATTAAAAGTGTCTAAAGCTATAAGAATAAGTTTCTGATTGAATATCGAAAAATATATAAATAAACATGTAAAAGTGTCCGAATAAAAAATAACAAAATCAACTTGTGAATAATTTATTATCTTTAAAATATAATAAAAAAATATTTAAATCAATAGGTGAAAATTATCTAATTAAATATTGAAAAATGTCTAAAGAAATATATAAAAGTGTCTGACTAAATAACTTATGAATAATTTATTATCTTTAGAAAATAAATGTCTGAAATAATTAAAATAAGTGTTTGACTAAATATATAAAAGTATTCAAATAAAAATGTAAAAGTGTCTAAATAATTAAAGAAATGTTCAAATAAAGATATATGATTCAATGAATAAAAAAGCGTCTAAATAAAAATTTAAAAATATCTAAAATGTAATATAAAAATGTTCAAACAATAATAACTAATAAAAAAATATTTTTTTATTTTAGAAAATAAATCGCCATCTCTCATCAGCAACCCTCCCTCCATGCCACAACCCTCGCTCCACAACGCCCTGTCACCACAGCCCGCCCTCCCTCTCGCTCAGCCTCCCGTCATTGCTCGTTTGACCTTGCCTCGCGCTGCCACGCCTCGTGTCATGCCTGGCCTCGCCTTGCTCTGCCACGCCTCGCCTCACGCTTGGCCTCACCTCACACCGCCGTGCCTTGGCCCTCGCCTCTCGCCTTGTGCCTGGCCTAGCCTCTCCTCGTGCCTGGCTTCCCCTAGCCTCGTCGCACCTTGCCTCGCACTTCATCTGATCATCCGTTGCCCTCCCGCTTCTCGCTCGCCCACTCCGATCTGCCTCTTCTCTCCACTGACAACTGAGATCTCACGCCGATTCCTCTTCTCCTGGCTAGCGGCTGCAATCGTGATCGTGATTTCTTCTCTTGGTCGGCGGCCTCCAGCTTTGGTGCGACTGTGGGTTCATCGAATCAAGGAGCCGTTAGTGACGTTTGACTTCATTGCAATTGCTGGTTCGTGGAATCAAGGAGCTGCCAGTGAACACTAATCGGTGGTTAGCTTAGACACCGTTAGGAAAGAGTGCCGAAGAGTAGAGGAACATGATTTAGGAAACTAAAAATGATTTAGAGCAACCGGTAAATTCAAAAAACCATCTTTATGTCTAATTAGACATATGCTAATTAAATCCTTTACCACCCATTGAGCTCATGATAGACCTTGGGTTCAAATATTCGTAGTTTAACGAAAATTCTGTTAGAAAAGAAAATCCCTCATCACTTTGTCACAACATCGTTACAATGGAAGTTGCTCTAGAAGAAGCTGCAGTACCATTTTATGTGTGCCACAAGAAGCGACCCGAAAAGAAATTCCATTACGTTCGCTTTCCTTTTCTTCCTATTCTTAACAATGTGTGCGTGATTCGTGTGGCTTCTCAATTCATTACAAGCATTTTGAATATCAATACAACAACACCAAATGGCTGATTCGAGCCACAATGAACGCCCTGAAGCCAAGGAAATGCAGCACACCTGCACGGTGCAAAGTCAGCTCACTACTCCGTGTTTTTTCTTCAACTGAAACCGATCAATTCCCAGTGCTATACTCAAGTTACAGGGATCACGTAACTGCAACCACTCTATCTGGCAACGTGTATTGGGATATCATGATTGAGATCTTTCTCTCATTTTCGCCCTGGCAAAGAAGACTCCGGCCAATAGACCTGTAGGACACCATTAGTTCAGTGACCACATGAACCGGACTACAAATGGCTAGAGAAATGACGAACATGGCAGAATGATTCTTGTCTCATTATTTTACATACGTATGACAGATTTTCTGCCAAGCAAGGTGATGATGAAAACTTACCAAAGAAAATGCTTGCTGAGTTCTGCAGACTGGTGGGGACATGGAAAAGAACAATGCCAGCTATGGAGAGAGGAATCTTATTCAGTGATCCCACAAGGCTGCAGATCAATCAAAATAAAAGCCATAAATTTGTGTCGATCTACCAATTGCCATTCAGCTAACATAAATCAAATACCACAAAAAAAAAATGCAACTATCCTGCAATACGAACAACATTAACATCCAACTTCAGTTTTCAAAAACACAAATCAAGATCTTATGCATTTATACTGCCATCGCACAAGACATGCAATTCTATAAACCAGCATACAACCTATTTTCTCACGCTCAAACAAATTCGATTTTCTTTCAATTCCTTCAAACAGATCTTAGCTAAGCCCCTGTAGTAGCTTAAAATCACAGGCTTATTTTCAATTTTACCTGTAAGTCGTTGCTCCTGTCTGATGAAGAAACCACATTGAAGCGAAGCTGATAGCCAGGCCCAAGAACCCACTTAAAGTCATTACCATCCAGAAGCCCGGCAACCTCAGAAGTGGTCTGTAAGTCATGACAAGCAACATGTAAAGTCCAAAGAAAACCATGCAGTAATAGATGGTTGTTTACAAGATCTTATGTTGCAGGGTGACAGAAAAGATTTGTTGCAAAAGAATGAGATGCAAAGACACACAAGGAAAGCGAAAAGAAATACCATCTTTTCATAACTTCTATTTCAACTTCCAAAACTTCCAAGTTTTTTAAGGAAGAAGAGTGCATATGAGAAGGAAAAAGAAAACTAAGGTTTGATAACATGAAGCTTTAAAAAAAATTTTAATTGCATAAAAAAAAATCAATCGCATCATGATGTAGAAACCTTGAAAGACATTTCGGAACAGAAATATTGATAAAGGTATGTACTTAGAGGCTTTGTTTTGTAAAATTAGAGTTTTATCTTCTAATTCTGACCTCAATTTCTACTTCTAATAACATTTTCCTAATATTCTTATTTCTTTCTCTTTCCTCTCATCTCATTTTCTCTCACTACATCCCAGCTCATCCACTGAACTTTGGCCAATGCATGTATTAACCAAACAGAGACTATCATCACATCCTGAGACAGAAAGCTGTCCAAACTATACGCTTTTATAATGTCAGTGCAGATATAAATAGGAAAGGAAATACTCACGTTTGGCAAAGATAGTCAAGCTCACCAAATACAAAAATAAGAAGAACTCCTAATGGCAAAGAAAGTGCATTATTCAGCATGACCATAGAAAACTCATTCAAGTTTCCAGATTTTGTGACTTGCTTTGCAGTATCCATGACCCTCCGCAGAGTCAACTGTGAAATAAAAACACAAGCAAATGAAGAATTTGTTAGCTAGTAAGACATGATGGATCGGTTGCAATTTAAGGACATGAAGGGGAAAAACAAAAGGAAAACATCCCAGGAGTTTTAGACAGACAATCATACTTCTCCCAAATTTCTTACTAAATGACATAACACATGAAATCTGTCTTTCACACTGAAATGTGAAAGAGTAAATAATTTGCTTGAGCTTGGTTATAATGTTCATAAACAAGCTCAAACCTAAACATCAGCAGAGCTGATACCTTTCATTCCATTCACGACCCTAGGTTCAGCCCCCAATACAAAGAAATAATCAGGTTATATATCTTCGCAAAAATGTCCAAAGGGAAAAATGAGTTTGTCACAAAGATAACAGGCAAATGTGCTGCTACTATTTATTATTCCTTCTCTTATTTATAACTTCTATCGTTCGTCACAGACTCATCCAAAGGGGGAGCAAAAGCACCCATCTTTCTTCCCAGGTACTCAGTCATCATTATTGTCCTTGAACCAGAATCAATGGTATCTCCTTTGTTGAACTTTTCACAGAACATAAAGACCTTTTGGACACTTCATTTTCTAAGGCTCTTTGCAGTTACAGTACCACAAAAAAAATCACGTGCAGGCTAATCCTTTGCAAGCTAATCATTTCCAGAGACGACACTTTGGATGGACAGCAGTGTGGAACAGCAATAGGGTTAAAGAAAACGAGTAAAACCTTCTCCATTAGAAAGGATTTTACAATTAGAAATAATAAAGAAAACAAAGAGCAAACCAACAAGATGCCTTCCGTGATCTTCAAGCAACTAGAAGTGATGATTTCTTGAAAGAAGAATAAAACGAACTCACAGAATATGATGCAGTTAAGAAACAGTTTAAAATCTGCCACACATATCCAACAGCATGAAATGAAAGATCTGTTATCCCTCCAGAAACTGCTGAAACGATCTGCAGACAAAGACAAAGGTCCTCAGTCTTAGACCTTGATTCATTCTGAAATAGTATGATCCTGACTCATAAGCATCTCTCTAAAATATATACTTTATGAGATTACAATGTTCATGGAGTGCTTTGACTTATGTCCTTAGAGTTGGTAATACTTCATATTTAATGCTCCCTCTGTCCTGGAAGGAATGAGACTTGTCATTCTTTCTTGGAATTTAATGAAGTAGTCACATCACCAAACTTAGTGTAGCATTTCCGTGTCCACTGCATATGCGCAATGATTGATGGTTTCCATACCATATGTAGAGTGGCAGAAAAAAGGAATATGAATCTATCGGTGCCATTTCAAGACACAATTTTGAAATGTGTCATCTTCTTCAGAACAAAAGCATCTCCAGAAAAAATAAAATGTGGTGATAAAATTTTTAAAATCAACATCAATGAAAGATGCTCTACTTTTACATATAAGAAGAGAGATTGATACAGAGAGATTCTCAAGTGAAAGTTGAGCCCTAAAAGTACCATTAGGAAAAGTGCAGTCCACACTCTGCTATCATGGTGCTTACTGAAAAGGTACATTTCACCAACTGCAGTTATAACATTAGTTACATTCTTCAGGACTGTGACCATGGCAACGTTAATGTACTTCAAACTGCCAAAAACAAAAGAAAGTATATTAAAATTGCAGCCAGCTTCCAGATCAGAGATGGCTTTACTTTGAGCTACCAATCAGTTAAAAGTATCCAAGAACTTAACAAGTCTCATCCAAGACAATGCAATCATCCAGGCACATGCACACAAGGTGTTGGTGATTTAAGAGCTCTGTTTAGAAGTAATGTGATTATTTTGATCTAGATTTGTCTGTCTTTTTTTTCAACTTCAAAACTTTAGCCAAACCGTAGCTCCTCCAGGGAAAAAGAAGAAGAAGGTCTACACTGTAATAACCATGGAGCTCATACCTAGACATAAAGTATCTAAATGCGAGTAAGGCCATATGGATCAGCATATTTTGAAAATCTGAATTCATTAGAACATACCAGAAACTACAAAGATGAATCCATAAGAAGTCACTCTACCCATTTTCATAAGTAAAAAAACCAAAAAGAATGGGAAGCCATAAGAAATCAGGAAGTCCTAGATAAAAGAATCCCTTGTCAATAAAACCTGGATGAAACAAGAGAGCAAGTTTGGAGGAAGAAACAAAGTAATTCATCAAAGTAAGCAAAATTAGGAAGGACAGACTAAATGCATTTTTCTCCTGATCAACAGGACTTTATTCTATGATATTAATAGGCCTAAAAAGGACATCCTAATGTCGGTAAGTTTTACGTAATGTTTAGGTTACACAGTCTGGGCAGAGTAGATTCTATATTATATATACAGTCTGGGCAGAGTAGATTCCAGCTTATCAGCAAAGAAAAAAAAAAGAGAATAAATAACTTGACTTTCAAGTACTCCATGAACTAGATATTCCAACCTGAACATGCTTGTAATGAGCATGCCGACAAATATGACATTCACAGGCAACCAGACCTTAACCAGTCTCCATGTTAGTGGTTCTGTTGTTATCACTCCAAGAAGGCTCAATGTAGACACAATTATCACAGAGATTAAATTCTGCAACACAGAAGAAGATATACTTGTAAGTCACCACAACTACATGGACATGAGAACATAAAGTGCTGCCTCACTGCTGGTGCAGTCAGAGACTTTGCTTTAACTTTGTTCACCTGATAGAGCATTAGAGATATCCCAGCATTGAAATCATAACTGGAAAGTACATACTTGTTCACCAGTATCATGCTGCAGGAGGAAATGCAATATGCAAGACCTGACCATAATGCCTGGTTGTGTATTTTGACTATCTTGGTACCACGTGTTGTCTTATCTCTGTGTTTTATGGGCTCACCACCTTCCAAGTCAAAATCATCGCTTTCAACAGTTTTTATTGCAAGAGATGACCTGTATCAATGGAAACAACTATAAGAGAAGATACTTATAACACAGTAGATCAGTAACATTTCTACCAATATACTGAATAATTTGACCATGAGAAGAAGTTAAAACAGATAATTTTGCTCATCAGCACAACAATGTCCTCCTATTAGGAAAACCAAACATAAGCATAAGCAGCAATATCAAGGATATATCTAGCAACTAAGGAACAACTGACCTGTTGACTACTTCTCTTCTTAATGGACTAGATGCTTGATCGAGCACAACATTGGAATCAGTAACTTTAATTGCAGCCTTATTGGCATCCTCCGCATGATTTCTACAAAGATAAAATAAAGAATTTTGAGAATCTGATATGAAAGTTGCATGAAATTCTCTATTCTCGTGTCAGAACAACCACGCAGAACAGATATAAGGCTATCCTATGTTTCCCAGTCCATTAATTAGCAAGGACCTCCCAAGCATTTGAACTTTGGCGAGCCATTTGATGGGTGCGACATATGAGAAATTTAAAATTAGTAAATCGAGTTATATGTGCATCAATGTCAACTATAATAAGAAAAAAATGGAAATAATATTTTACCACCAACTTCTATACATTCTGATCCTTGCTTGAGCTAAACATTGCTCCCCTTCAACACAATCTCAAGAAATAAAATGAAAACTCAAGCCATCTCACAAACATCCAACTAAAAATCAACCAATCGAGAAGCCAATCTACAAAACATGAACTTAATAATCTGAGACTACGGCGCAGGGTGCAACACACGCAATCACTCTAATCAAGCTGAATAAAGTGATCAAGCACAAACTCAATTGTATAGGAACAGTAGTTGGGTTCAAATTCAAACGTAATGGAAACCCAATTAAGAAATCGATCGACGGAACCAAGAAGTGAGCGAGCGTGCGAGCGAGCGAGAGAGAGAGAGAGAGAGAGAGAGAGAGAATACCTGGAACCCATTGAAGCTGCTGATCAGCTTGCCGCGAACAGCATCAGAATTGTTCAGCAACAGGTTTGGCTTTGTACCAAACAAAGCCAAACAAAAATTTCAAAACTTAGAAAAAGAAATGAATAAACCTTCTTTGATACGATGAGGAAGACGATTATTTATAGGGAGAGGGGGAGAGTTGAAACGGCAACAGCTCAAAGTCGACGGCTAACGACGACGATGTTTATTATGGAAACAGACCAACTGACCCGACCTTTTCTTTCCTTTTAGTACTCGGAAGACCTTGAGTAGGAAATTTTCTGTATAAAATCACTCAAATTTTTGCGGTTTGAATTTTCGCAGGTTTGAACTTATCTTTTTGGGATAATAGCAAAAAGTTGTCCCACTTTTTTAACTTTCATTGCAAATCGCTCTCCAACCTTCATTTGATTTCAAATGGGCCCCATCTTTTTCTGACATTGCAAAGCTTCGTGGACAATTGGAAAACAATGGAGCTTGAGGACTGATATGTAATTGCAGTTAAATTTTTACCACCAATACTGCTTTTTATCCTAGTTTTGTGTGTTTGGGTGGTGGGGTTTTTGAGTAAAAAATGAGAATATTAATTTCCTTTCTGGCACCTATTTCCTCCCATGTCACGGGCTACTTCTCTTCGTCATCTCCGTCTCTCTGCTCTTCATCTTCCAACCATGTTTCCTTGTTGTTTACTAATTTGCTCACTACCCAGCCAAAGCTCGGTCCGTCACTAGTGCGCTACCATTCACTGCTGTCGATTTACTAGTACTCTTGTTTTCCAAATTGTGCTTCGTCCAAGTTCAAACATTATTTCCTTTTTTTTTTTTGTTGGGTCGAATCTTCGTTCTAGAGGACGGTATTGTATTATTTTCTATTAGGCAAGAAATATCTTGAAAGCCTCATCCATATGTGCTTATAAATTGATGTTCCGAGCAGTTTTCACTCTATTCACATCAATTTTACGTTTTCATCTAGCAATTGCATTCCAAAGTTTCGGTCATAATCTGTCCTTTTTTCCTGTCCAGAACCGTTGCTCCTTCCACATCATGGCTGGGGATTGTTTCTAGCAGAACTCGAATGTATCTTTCTCTTCCTTGGTTTATTGGGCATGGAGCTTGCCCTTTTTCTTTGTGTTTGAATATGAATCTTTGCTTTGTCGACATTTTTATTTTAATTAAGTTTTGTGAATTTGTTACGAGAGTAAATATGTCATTTATAGTTGCAACTGGTGCAGCCCAGTAGAAAGGCTTTTAGTTCATTTACAGTTTGAAGGTCTAGTACAACCATAAAAGTGAAATAAAAGTGAAAGCCAGTCTAAGTAAAGTGCTGGCCTTTTTGTAGTATCACTAGGTATTTTGGTTACTTTATTTTTCTTTATGTGGAAAATCAGTGTTTTACATTTATTTGTTATCAACTACATGGTGGAGATTTAAGTAGACAAGACTACCAGTCAACTAAGGCAATATTGCTTGAAATGACATCTTCTACTCAAGTGTCGGCAAGTAAAAGCATTGGTTGAGATAAATAGATAGATAAAAAAAAATTTGTGATTCTTTTTTCTCCTAATAATCTCTGCCTTGCCTATGTCGAATACTTGTGAATGGAAAAAAAATGTTATTTCATATAATAATGGTTAAATTGTTGACGATATTGAATACTATGTTGGATCAATTTTTCCTTTTCAAATTATTGCTTAGGTAATAATAATTCTCTCAATGATATTTGTTTAACATTAAAATATATATATTATTTTGTCATACTCGATACATTACAATGCTGAGTACGTAAACTAATTCTTATTAATAACATCATGATTTTTTTCTGTATGCAAGTTTTTTTCAATTAACTATAGGTCATATAACATCCATCAATAAGATATAATATTGAATTTTTCAAAAATAATATACTCAACTTATATTATTCATAGCATATCTACGATATCATATTACACAACAAAATTATAGAAAATACACAAATATAGCCAATATTCAAACTTATAAAGTGATAGAATAAGATTCTAAAAAAATAAATGACGCAAACCTAGTATAATGTTTGGATTAATAAACAAACTAACGAATACAAACACTCGCTCCACTATAAAAAAAACAGATATGCTGATCCCAACAAATAGAATTCTCTACTATCGTATATTTAATTTATAACTCTTTTGTCTCATCTGATAGAGAGCTGAAACTAGATCTAGCAAAACAAAAGAAAAAAAAACCTACTAATGAAGTGGATTATTTAAAGAAATTGTATAAAAATTATAGATGATCTTTTTGGAGAGAGAGAGAGAGGAAAGTTGATAGTTAGGTTGTTGATAACATGACCATTTTTAGTTTTTCTTTAACATGACCATTTTTAGTTTTTCTTTTTTGCTGTTACAAATAGTTTTTAGTTTTATGTTCAAAATTAGAACCCAAGTTCTCAACTAAGCATGATACGACACAGTGGCGCCCATCATTGGGGCAGGGGTCCTATTGCCCCCCAAAAATTTAGGGGTTGAATATACATTTATGCCCCCCCTCCCCGAAAATAATGGAAGAATACAAAGATAAGGAAGCAGTGAAGTAAGCTCTAAAAAAAGTATGGACCAAATGAGTAATTATTTGCTCATGGCCTAAATGCACCATTAGTCCTCTAACTTTTTCAACTCGTACAAGTTGTTTCCTTATCTTTGAATTAGTACAACTTAGTCTCAATCTCCAGCTTTGCCTCACCGTGACATTGCCTTTTTCCTCTAGACTCACCCCTCAACCAAAACTTCTGATTCTGCCACTAATACTACATGTACAATTTGATCAACAATTAGTAAAAATTTTAAACATAAATGTATTGAATTTGACCACCGTCCGATTCTATTTATACCTCAGATAATCATAAATCAAACAACCTCATCAACCTAATCAAACCTAAATTTTTTTAAAAAGTACGGATATAGTAGGTTAGATTAGCCAATTTAAATGCAAAATGTAGAAAGTAACACAATTGTGAGAAAAAAACATATATAATTGGGAGGTGCAATGAAGTCACTCTTTTGTCCAAAAAAAAAAAAAAGACCATAAGAGGTGTGAATTTTGCTACTCCAATGTTTTTCCCCTAAAAAAATAGACATTATCTATTTTTCTTAATATGATATTCTCTTTCATGTATATGATTTTGAATATCAAAAAACACAAATAAAAAATAAGAGGTGTCTACCTGGCCAGGTCAAATATCTAGTCAATTCTAATTGGTTTACTTTGTTAAAAAAAAAATTCCTCTTATAATTATTTCCTTACATTAAATATCGGGTAAATTGCACACATGACCCTTAATCTTTTATTATTATCCTATTTGGACCCTAGCCTTAAAACCTTACATGGAACATTATCAACCTCAATTGTTTGTTCCATTTTAAAACTTTGGAGAATGGGAAGTATTAAACGTAATGAAAATTGGCACGTGGCATGCCAGCTTGGGGTAATTGGCCATATGATAGCTATAAATGCCTAAAATTGACCACATTAGAAATTTAGAACCTATGTTATAAAAAATGAAGAAATTTAAGGCCTATACGAGATTAGCCCATATCTATCATTTCTCCTGCCCTCCCATACCTCAATTGTTCACCTTAATTACTCACCTTCCACAGTTACTGCCACCATTTCTTTCTTTTTTTCCTCTTTTTAGTTGCCACTGCCCACCTAATCTTCATGTCTAACGATTCATTAATCAACACGCCTAGGAGATTTACAGATGGTATTTTCAATCGTGACTCTAATTTCATTTGGTTGGACGGCATCTTCGTGGCAGCAAACGACATGAAAAAAGTAAGAAATCGGTGGCTTAAGGGAGGAGGATAAGAGTTATGGCTATGGAGAATGTTACAGTAGTGGTAGATCAACAGCTGGATAGTAAGGATAGTTCACGAACTGTTCCTTCCTCCGATTTATGTCATCTGCAGCATAAGGAAGTGACGGACAAGGTGAGACGAAGAGACGGTGGTAGAACAGGATTGATGAAATATGGCCAGATGAAGGAAAGAGAATGAGGCAATATAGGGAGGAGGATCGACAAATAAGGCTAGAGCCAGAGGCAGTAGAGGAAGGCTGGAGGCGGCAGGGGAAAGCTGGAAAAAGGATAGATATAAGCTAATCTCATATAGGCCCTAAATTTCTTCATTTTTTCGTAACATAGGCCCTAAATTTTTGATGTGGCTAATTCCAGCCATCTATAGTTAATGACTCATTATGCCGCATGGCCAATTGCCCCAAGCTGACATGCTACATGTCAACTTTCGTTACTTTTAACACTTTCCGTTCTCCAAAAGTCTAAAATGAAATAAAAAATTAAGGTTGAGAACATGTCATATAAGATTTTAAGGTTATGGTCTAAAATAGGACAATAATAAAATGTCAGGGGTCAAATATTTGTCAATTGTAATTACTTAAAAACATGCAAGGAATACAGATGAGGTTGACTACTATTATGGTAATTGTAATCATTTCATGTCTTTCAAATCTCAATAGAGAATTATAATTAAGAACATTCTTCAATCGCATAGGAAAAAGATTAAAAAAAACATATTCTTTAAAAAACATAGCTTTTTTACTAATAGAAACAATTTTATTATTTAAAAAACACATGTTTATGCTTATTAATTGTATTTTATTTTAACCTTAATATATAGATATAGGGTGAAACTAAATAGTGATTAATAGAGGCCTGAACACCCTTAAAATTGTAAAATACCTATAATATTTTTTAAAATTTAAAGGTAAATGCATCCTGATCTCTCCTTAAAATTGTTCAAATTCTCTTATAAAGATTATAATTTGCCCTCTATAAAAAAAACCTAGATTCACCTTGTATAAACACCATATATTATAAGACTATTTGTGCTTTTAAAAATTTGTCATCAGTGTGAAAAATGTTTATGCTATCTGGCATATATATAGTTCCATAGTGGTCTAAACATTATTGGATTTAAACCTAATTAACGGCCATAATCAATATCAACACTCGTTTGAGAAAGTGATTACCACTAATATTATCAGGTGACATTGTATATGTGGAAATGCGTAAGTGTTAGAATTTATCATAAGTGTTATGGATTTTTTTTTACACAGAAGTATCACACATACATAATTATAGTATAAAGTTGTTCTATGAATTTTGGCTATTCCGTGGACTCCCTTCATGGGTATAACCTAAGCCTGCATTCTTTATAGTTTTAGTTGCTAAACTGTTTCATCTCGACAAATGACTCCATGCATTTTTTATGATTCGAATCTCTAATATTAAAGGTTAGAGTGCATGCACCTTTACCAACTAAGTTAATGTTTTTTTTAATGAAATGTAATTCACCCCACTAACTATAAGCCAAATGGTATTTATAACAAAAATCAAATACTAAGGTACGGAGGACAGTTGGCTCAATTGTATGCCTTACAAAGCATCCTGAAAAAACCGTATTGGGAAGAAACCTTCCATGAATAATTCGAGTAACCCCAATATTCATGCCTACATATTAGAAGAGGGACCAAAACAACAAACCAACAAATTGACTTGACTTGAACCAACATACAATTGGACTAACGCACCACGATCCAAACATAATACTTGAACGAGTGCTAACAAAAACAAGATCACAAAAATAAAATAAAAAAGTAACACAAGATCCTCAATCCATTATTAGGATATTGCTTATTGCCGCTATAAATTTCATGTTCTTTTTTTGGGCTTATTCAACCCATCATTGATGAAATAACATATCATAATCCATAGCCAAAATAACCACGATACTCGATGTCCACTAACGAACTCGTCTTCAGAAGAATATGGATCACCAAAAAGAGAAGTACACATGAAGAAAATATTAATGATGAGAGCGATCAAGTGACATAAAATAATAGATTGACCAAACAGACTTGGATTGAGAGCTAAGCCTGACCAAAGCTGTAAAATTGTTGAAAGAGGGGCTAGGTTTTTTTTTTCAGATGGGAGAACCCGTCACTTCCAACTAAGTAAAGCTTAAGGTTCGTTGAATGAAAACTTGCCACAAAGTTTTGGATACTTACAATTTTTGGATTAACAACTACAATGGATATTGCACATATGTCTAATTAGACATAGTATTGATTTTATATTTTTGCCCTTTATTATTGTGATTTACCCTTTATTATTGGGGAAAATTTCTCATAAAAGGACACTCTAAACCCTAGGTATGATTCCTAAAGCAAATAAAGTGTGTGGCACTGCCGTCATAACCACCATCTCCTCCACTGAGAACCACCACAAATCTGACTCCCAATGACCAGAGACAAAGTCGCGTGATGAGGGAAAATAGAGGAGGTGGATGGGCGGGGCAAACGAGTATGGAAAAAGGGCAAGTTGTAGGGGGCAGAGGGCTGTGGAGGGAGGGTTGTGGCTGTGGAGAGGGGTGGTAGGGAAGAAATGACAGAGATGAAAGTAAGAAAAGGCAGATGAGAGATCATATTGATTTGTTTTTCAAAAGAATTTTTTTTTATTAGTTATTGTTTAGACACTTTTTTATTGCAATTTAGACATTTTTAAATTTTAAGTTGGTAACTTGGCCCATAAGAAAAGCTTCGAGGATTGCTTGTTTATCAAGCAACCTATGGACTTTTTTGTAACATTTTAAAAATTCGGGTACTCAATTGCAAAACTCTCAAGAAAGAGCTTTGAAGAGTTATGGGAAGGATATGAATGGTATGAAAGTGCTATTGGAGGATCAAATTGTTTATGAAAGACAAGTTTGGACAAAGAAAACACAAAATATATTAAGGACCTAAGTGTCATAGTATAAACCTTTGGATGTCTATGTCTTTGACTTAGTGTAGACATTTGGCTGTCTATGTTTTTGACTTAAGTCAAATGGAGACATTTTGGAGTTATTCCACTCAAGAAAAGGTAACCAAAGCAAGATAAGGATGGTCAAATGTGGGTCAAGAGATGAAGACTAACAAACCACAGTCTTGTAGTAAGGAAAATGACATAAAGCATGGTTAAGGCTAGTTAAGTGTGTTTTGTGCACTAAAGTCTTTATAAGCGGTTTTCTTTGTTTTTATCTCTCACATTTTGTCTCTTCTAGCAGCAAAAACGCAGCCCCTCCACCTCCGCCCTTCCTCCATAGCCACCATACCCTCAAGCTTGCAATTAGTTGCAATTAAAAGTAAAAAAGGGCAATTGGAAGCTATTTGGTGCTAAGACTTGAGTGCACTTAGGATTAAGCTCCAATTTCAGTATACACTCAAGGTAAGAAGTTCTTTTGATCCCATGGAATGTTTACTATATTTTCAAACATCCATGGAGTTAGGGTTAAGTTTGGAAGAGAGCCAAGTGCTTGATGAACCATACTTAGTGAGGGGAGTGTATTTAGTGAAGGTTTTGTGACATAGTGTGAAGTGCATAGTGATTAAGGGCTTCTAGAGCCCAAAGTTAGTACTAACTAGTGTTAAAACTTTCCTAAGACCAAGCATATTGTTTGTTACATTTCTAGAGCCCAAAGTTAATGTACAGTGATGGAATTTATGGACTAACCAATGCATATTGTTGCTACCGCATACATATGGTTGTTCTTTGTGTTTGGTTGCCGCATTTGGATGCTCTATCTTGGATATTTACATTGTATTTTCTTATGTTTTAGTGTGTTTAGATGTAGGTAATACTATGGGTTACATGACCTTAAGAGTATAAGTGTTCTCCTTACTAAGTTTCACAATGAAACTTACTCCCCTCAAATTTGCCCATTTTAGGTCCAGCAGAAAGATTACATTCAAACTGACCTTTGTGGTTTGAATTTTGATCTAAAATTTCAGGTATTTGAACTTTTATATATCCATTTTGTGATCTAGAAAGTTTGGTGATTTTATGAGCACATTTGGCATTTTTAGTGATGGTGCTTACTGTACTATGCAGCAGCTGTCCAGCATCCTGTTTTTTGAGTGCATTGTGTCTAAAGCTTTCCTATAACTTGGGTGTATGTTTTAGCTGAGTTAAAGCCATTATGTAGTGCATGAATGCATATACATGTAAGACATGTAAAGTTGAAACAAGTATGTGAACATTTGATGACTATTTTGCTATGTATGTGAATGTGGTCCACAAGCCATCTAAGTGTGAATTATAGACTGCTTTTTTGTAAATTCTATTTTGGCCACATAAAGTTGCTAGATGTAAGAGCATGTAGTTCCTATGTATATTGGGCATGCATGGGATAACCTTGGAGGGCTCACTCTTTGTGAATGAAGTGTCTGCACACTTATGAAATTTTGTATGGGCAAAATGGTCATAAAGTGAGCAGAATTTTGACTTTGCACTCAAAATTCTATATCTCCCTATGTAGAATGAATTTTGGTATGAAATTTTGACTACACCTAGAACACATCTAGAGGTTTAACTGGGCTTTAGAATTTCTGCTTTTAGAGTCTTGTAGCCAAAGTTATGACATTGCAAAGTTGACTATGTTACTGTTCATTTGGTCGGAATTTTGTAACCAACTTAAAAAATTTATAACTTGGTTCATAGGTGGGCTATTGATGTAAAACCAAATTCCCTAGTTTGATTTAAGTCTCTACTTGATAATGAAGCAAAGAAAACATGAGGTACATAGCTAGATTAATACAGTTTTTTGGAAGAAGTTTCAGGTGCAGCGACTGGTTAATTAAAATTAATAAGATTGCCTAGTGTGTGGTAGCTAAGATTAAGACTTGTACTAGTGCTTTCCTTTCTTTCTGCCATGGTGTGCATAAAATGTGAATATGTGTGTAATAGTTTGACTAATATGCACGCATTTACATAATGCCCAAGAGGCCCACTTAGATATGCACACTAAGGGTATTGTTCTGATGACCGACAGAACATACTAACCCTGGGAGTTTTAAATGCACAATTTTGGTATCATAATTGGACTACCCTGGAGTGGGTAATAATATATCTTTATTTGAATACTTCTTTAAATATTAAGACACTTTCACATTTTTATTTGAATACTTTTACATATTTAGTCAGACACTTATTTTAATTATTTTAGACCCTTATTTTCTAAAAATAATAAATTATTCACAAGTTATTTAGTTAGACACTTTTATTTATTTATTTAGACATTTTTCAATATTCAATTAGACAATTTTTACTTATTGGTTCATACATTTTTTTATTATTTCAAACTATTATTTTTTAAAGATAACAAATTGTTCACAAGTTAATTTTGTCATTTTTTTGTTCAGACACTTTTACATATTTATTTAGATATTTTTCAATATTCAATCAGACACTTATTTTTATAGTTTCAAACACTTTTAATTTGATATTATAATAAATTATTTTAATATTACTTTGCAGACACTTCCACATACTATATTAGATATATTACATTTTATTATAGACACTTTTGTGATTCGGAAGCAATAAGGACATGACCTGAAGGCAATGATTGGTATGATCCGACAAGCAATAGCACCAAGATCTGGAGATGATCGACGATGCAAGATTTGAATGTGAGCAACAATGTGATCTAGATGTGAAGGGCAGCGAGTAACGACGAGATCTAGAGGCGAGTGATTGTGAGATTTGGAAGTGGATGATGACTGCAAGGTTTAAAGGTGGTGACGGTTAGTCGTCATCAGAGGCGGCAGTAGCGGTAGAAGCGACGAAGGTAGGGTTTCAAAGGTGAAGATAAGTTTTGGTTTAGGGGTAAATTAGTCAATTTATTTACTGATTTATGGGTTATATATAAGAAAATTATAGATAAATTAGTATGTCTAATTAGACATAGGTCTACAATATAAAAACTAATTAACAACGATTCCTATTGGGCCGAAGCAATCCCCGTTGGACTTGGACACAATAACTTGACCCGGGCCATGAAAATATGCTCCTCGGCCACGCCGCCTCGCCCAGCGGGTAATCTCGAACCGGCTTTTACAAAATCTGATCGGAACCCCACTGGAAAACCGGAAACTGAAAACCCAGAGAAAAGATCAGAAAAGAGGTGGCATGAAGTTTAAAAAGAACCAAATTCCTGAATTACAGGCATGGGAAAATCGAGCGATCCTACGAGCTTGTCTCTTATCAATTTTGCAGATTTCATTTAAGGATCGATTTCTTCTTTCCTGATTCAGATCCATAAACCCTGAGGATGGCGGTGGAGGAGGACGGGTTGAAGGAGCTAGAGTACCTGTCTCTCGTCTCCAAGGTCTGCACCGAGTTAAAGAATCACGTAGGGTTGGACGACAAGGTTTTAGCCAAGTTCATTACCGAGTTGGGGCGGAAGAGCGAGACGGTCGACGAATTCGACAGCAAGCTGAAGCAGAATGGCGCCGAGATGCCGGACTACTTTGTTCGGACACTTCTCACTATCATTCACGCGATTCTACCACCGAAGCCGAAGGGAGGGAATGAAAACCGAAGCGAGAACGATGGCGGCGATGCTAAGAAGGGTAAGTACAAAGCTCTTGCTATTTCCGATAATAAGGATAGAGTGAAGGAGCTCGATAGGGAGCTTGAACTAGAGGCGCAGGAGCGGCGCCGAGAAGAAGATGGGCGTAGGGACAGAGAGAGAGGCAGGGAGAAGGACAGGGACGGGGACAGAACCAAAGACAGAGACAGAGACAGAGATAGGTATAGGGACAGGGACAAGGATAGGGATAGAAATAGGCATAGAGACAGGGATATGCAGAGGGAGAGATACAGGGAAAAGGATTATGAGGAGGACGGAGATGGTAGGCCGGATTACAGGAGTGGGGATAGGAGGAGGGAGCAGGAGGACAAGGATGTTGCTGAGGAGGAGGAAAGGAGGAGCAACAGGAGGTATCAGGAAGGTGAGCCTGAACTGTATAGGGTTTATTTGGGGAGGGTCTCCAGGGTTATGGAGTCAGGTGCTTTTGTACAATTGAGTGACTTGAGGGGCAAGGAGGGTTTGGTTCATGTTTCACAGATAGCGACTAGGAGGATTGCCAATGCAAAGGATGTTGTGAAGCGAGATCAGGAGGTTTATGTGAAGGTCATCTCCATTTCTGGTCAGAAATTGAGTCTCTCTATGAGGGATGTCGATCAGAATACTGGTCGGGACCTGATTCCATTGAAGAAGAATTCTGATGATGATGGGCTGAGAACCAATCCCTTTGATAGGAAGGATGGGCCAGTTACGAGGACGGGTCTCTCTGGGATCAGGATTGTGGAGGAGGAGGACCCTGGTTCATCTCGTAGGCCATTGAAACGGATGAGTTCACCAGAGAAATGGGAGGCAAAACAATTGATTGCTTCAGGAGTGTTGAAGGTCAACGAATATCCCACTTGTGATGAGGAGGGTGATGGAGTGATTTATCAAGAAGAGGGTGCTGAGGAAGAGCTTGAGATTGAGTTAAATGAGGATGAACCTGCCTTTTTGCAAGGTCAGACAAGGTGTTCTGTAGATATGTCACCAGTGAAGATATTCAAAAATCCAGAAGGTTCTTTGAGTCGTGCAGCAGCTTTACAGTCTGCACTTATCAAGGAGCGTAGAGAAGTAAGGGAGCAGCAGCAGAGGACAATGCTGGATTCAATTCCAAAGGATCTTAATCGTCCCTGGGAAGATCCAATGCCAGAGAGCGGTGAAAGGCATCTCGCACAGGAGCTTAGAGGTGTTGGGTTGTCTGCATATGATATGCCTGAGTGGAAGAAAGATGCATATGGCAAGGCATTAACTTTTGGGCAGAGGTCAAAGCTTTCCATTCAGGAGCAGCGGCAGAGCTTGCCTATTTACAAATTGAAGAAGGAGTTGATTCAGGCTGTGCATGACAATCAGGTTTTGGTTGTTATTGGTGAGACTGGCTCAGGCAAGACCACCCAAGTGACGCAGTATCTTGCAGAGGCAGGCTACACTACAAGAGGTAAGATTGGATGTACTCAACCTCGTAGAGTGGCTGCGATGTCTGTGGCCAAGAGAGTTGCTGAGGAGTTTGGCTGTCGACTGGGGGAGGAAGTTGGCTATGCCGTCCGTTTTGAAGATTGTACCGGACCAGATACTGTGGTCAAGTACATGACTGAGGGTATGCTTCTTAAGGAAATTTTGACTGATGGCAACCTGTCTCAGTATTCTGTCATTATGCTTGATGAAGCTCATGAGCGTACAATTCACACTGATGTCCTTTTTGGCTTACTAAAGCAACTCATAAAAAGGAGACCTGAAATGCGATTAATTGTTACATCTGCGACATTGGATGCTGAGAAGTTTTCGGGCTATTTCTTCAACTGTAACATTTTTACGATTCCTGGTAGGACTTTCCCTGTGGAAATACTCTACACAAAACAGCCTGAAAGTGACTACTTGGATGCTGCTTTGATAACAGTCCTGCAGATCCACTTAACTGAACCTGAAGGTGACATCCTCCTCTTCTTGACTGGTCAGGAGGAAATTGATTTTGCTTGTCAGTCTCTTTATGAAAGAATGAAGGGGCTTGGTAAAAATGTCCCTGAGCTGATTATTTTACCAGTTTATAGTGCCCTTCCAAGTGAAATGCAATCTAGGATATTTGAACCTCCACCTCCCGGCAAGAGGAAGGTGGTCGTAGCGACAAACATTGCTGAGGCTTCTTTGACTATAGATGGAATATATTATGTGGTTGATCCTGGGTTTGCCAAGCAAAATGTATACAATCCAAAGCAGGGGCTTGATTCTCTGGTCATAACACCTATTTCTCAAGCATCAGCGAAGCAGCGTGCAGGTCGTGCTGGGCGTACTGGACCTGGAAAATGTTACCGGCTATATACTGAGAGTGCTTATCGAAATGAAATGTCACCTACAACGGTTCCAGAAATCCAGAGAATCAATCTTGGAACGACAGTGCTACAAATGAAGGCCATGGGGATAAATGATCTACTCTCTTTTGATTTTATGGATCCCCCTTCACCCCAGGCTCTTATTTCTGCCATGGAACAGCTGTACAGTTTGGGAGCGCTGGATGAGGAGGGACTTCTAACCAAATTGGGTAGAAAAATGGCTGAATTTCCTCTTGATCCTCCATTGTCGAAAATGTTGCTTGCCAGTGTAGACCTTGGATGCAGTGACGAAATTCTAACAATTATTTCCATGATTCAAACTGGAAACATCTTTTACAGGCCTCGGGAGAAACAAGCTCAAGCTGATCAGAAAAGGGCCAAATTTTTCCAGCCTGAAGGAGATCACCTGACCCTTCTTGCTGTATATGAGGCCTGGAAAGCTAAAAGCTTTTCAGGACCTTGGTGCTTTGAAAATTTTGTTCAGTCTCGCTCTTTGCGGAGGGCTCAAGATGTTAGAAAGCAACTTCTTAGCATCATGGATAAGTACGTTCTCTAGTTCGCTGAATATGTTTTTCATTCAATACTCATCTCACATTTTTTTGTTTTGTGGAGTTGGGTGTCATCTCCACTTAATGGTCACAAACATGTCGTATATGTGGTTCTAGTTCGTTCGTTCTTCATTTCAGGTATAAATTGGATGTAGTCAGCGCAGGAAGGAATTTTACAAAGATACGGAAGGCTATCACAGCTGGCTTCTTTTTCCATGGGGCTAGGAAGGATCCACAGGAAGGATACAGGACACTGGTTGAGAACCAGCCCGTTTATATACACCCAAGCAGTGCTCTTTTCCAGAGGCAGCCAGACTGGGTGATTTACCATGAGCTTGTGATGACGACGAAAGAATATATGCGTGAGGTCACGGTAATTGACCCCAAGTGGCTTGTTGAGCTAGCACCTCGATTTTTCAAAGTTTCTGATCCCACAAAAATGAGCAAGCGCAAGCGTCAGGAGCGTATCGAGCCGCTTTATGACAGATACCATGAGCCTAATTCTTGGCGTTTAAGCAAACGCAGAGCCTGATTTTTGCTGGTTTTGTATTCTGCATCTTTTTTTTTTGTCTCCTTGGAAAGCTTACATGTGTATTACTTATCAATGAAATTATTCTTTGCACTTGGCAACATATTCATGGGAATGAAGCTGTTTATAGTGGGTATATGGTTCATGCGGCCACTTGAGTTTGATTTGAACTCAGGGAAGACGGAATGAGGCACAAAATGCTTGGTATGTGTAATTGAAATTGTCTTGTTAGTTGTCATATGGACACAAGCAAAAATTGTTCAAGACTTCATTCTGTCTAGATAAGAAGATTGTTTGCCATTGATGTAACGGGCAATGCTTCCTGCTTCACCATGCTTGACGACTTTCCCATCTTCCATGTAAACTGCACCGTCTGCATACTCAAGTTCTTCTAAACGATGGGTTACCCACAAAGCTGTGACTTCACCTGATTTGTCCAGTAGATTTTTAACTGCTTTTATCACTCCAATCTGATAAAAGAAAATTGAGAACATATCCAGAATCAGCTTAGTAAAAAAAGAATGGCAAAACTATAGTAAAGTAACTTATACAGAAAGCACAAAAACATTCTTATAGTTTAGTGCCACTGTGATTGTTCCCTGAACTCATCATTCATCAACGTATGGTTTGAGTAGACTAGAAACAGGACGCAGAATAGGTCTGCCTAGTGTGCATGCACGCAAATGCACAGACACGCAAGGGTAATAACCTTAGCAGTTGTATTGAAGGGCATGACAGAGGGTTCCAACTAGCAGAAGCATTGAGCTTCCAAACAAAACTCTACCTGACCATGGACAGCTGCAGTTTGAGAACAAAGAAACACCTAACTGACTGCCTAGTTCAACTCACATTCACGGTCCACAGAAGTCCAGTGAACACGACTAGGACTCACCCTTGATCTAAGGGTGGTTTCTCCATTCTCATCAACAACTAGTCTTTCCTCACCAATCTCAAACGCCCTAGTGCTCCAACAAAACCACAAACCTCCAAAAGACCTTTTCCCCTCACTTCTATCCATTCCCTTCAATCTCTCTCTAAAGCTCCAAATACAGAATACTACGTACCTGGTCGCTCTCATCCAAAAATGTTGTGAGTTCATCCAGCAACAAGACTTTACTTGCTTCTGCTAAAGCCCCCGCAATGGCAACCCTTTGCTTCTGACCACCACTAAGAGTCTGAACTGGCCTCTGAAATGCAAAAGCAAATAAACTATAAGGGCAAGAACATAAACTTGTCAAATGTGACTGTTAGAAATATATGCATCACCAAAACCGACCTGTATGTACTCAGACATGCCAACAGCATCCAAAGCCTTTAACACCCTTACACTGATTTCTTTCTCAGTCAAATTTGACCTACCAAGGCCAAAAGCCACATCAGATTCAACTGTAGGCATCACCACCTGCAGTGAAGTGTATCTCCATGAATTAAAGCAAGTAGTTCTAGTCACGGGAGCTGTAAGCTGTTTGCTCAGTTATTCAATCACATGAAATCAACTAGAATGTCAATATTGGAAATTTTCAGTGATGAAATCCCTTCTCTCCCAAAATTAGGGTGAATTCTGAAGCATACTAAGTGAGTTTTAATTTCAAAGGCCAAATTGTAATAACAGAATCCGAAATTGTAATAAAATATTTTCTGCGTAAGTGTAATCCGATCAAAGGTACTAGACTGAGAGCTTCAACTTCTTTTCATCCATATACCACAATATTTGACATTGAACTTACAGAATCCGATGTGACCAAAAGCCAGTTTTCAAGCATCATCATCATAAAATCAAAAGGAATCATCTGTCACAAATGTGCAAACAATAAGAGCGTGTTTATTTAACTACATTGCATTAATTTTACCACCAAAATGACATGAATAAGATGGAAAAAGAAAAACGTCTGACCTACATATTGGCCTATGTTCTAAGAGAACAAGCAACAGAAGATCAACCTGATGATCAGGATTCTGGAACACGTAACTCTTTGGCCTCTTCACATGAACAGTTCCATTGGTTGGTTTGAGAAGGCCTGCTAATATCTGCAACAATTGCCAAGCGGTCAAATATTCAACCAATTCCTACGTAAAAACCTAAAAGAAAGAGGAATAATTCCTCAGCAGTTTTACCTTTAAAAGGGTAGATTTTCCACAACCATTAGGTCCAAGAAGCATCCACAGCTCCCCTGAAGGAATCTGAACAGAACAATTCTTAAGAATTGGAACTTTCTTCCCCTGCGTTGTAATGATCGAGAAGCTAATATTGCGACCTTCAATAGCCAACTTTTCTGTGCCATTGAGCCTGCACATGCATTCATAGCCACAGAAACGTAAAAAGCCGCGGGGGATTGAAAATTTTGAAACAACCAGAATACGAGAAAGACCATTCCCAAAAGAAACGATAAAGGGTTCGACGAAATGCCTAGCCGAGAAAAGAAGCAGGTAAAGTTGAAATGAACCTGGCTGAAGAAGTAGAGCAGAGAGGGGGCAGAAAAGTTGCAGAGTTACACCTGACCGGAGCGAAGACATCCATGTTTATGAGTGAGAGTTCGACTGGCTCGCCGAAGCTGCTTCAAATTTGGCTTTTTCTGAGACAAACGAGGCCGGTGGTGCAGTGTTCACCCCCGTGGTATCATGAATCAGTTGCTGGCTCCCCACACTTTTTAGGTGGTATGAATAAATCATGATGACTAGGACATTCTGCCCTGCCCACGTCATCTAATTGCACAATTTAAAATTCTAGATATCTAATTGTAAAAACTAATAACTTTTTGACTTAAATTGCTATTCAACATAGAGAACTAAATTTTTTATTTCAATTATTTACATCCAAAATTTTAGCTCTCAGCATGCAAGCTCTCGTTCTCAATGTATCCACCCAATTAAGACCCCACACGATTCCCCACCTCCCCTCCTTCGTCCATCATTCTTCTCTTGAGCTTATCCTTGCCCCATGGCCATGCAGGAGTCGATTACCCCCTTTAATGCATTTTTGTTAAAAATAAATATTTTTATCTTTTTAAGGAGAAAAATATTTAAAACAAAATATTTAGAACAAAAAATATTTCGACATCATTCGATGCCACAACCACTTTTCATTGATTAGAACAAAAAATATTTAAAATAAAATATTTTTATATTCAATTGATTACTATCTAAAAAATATTTCGAACAAAATTGCTTGATCAAAATCAGTGCAATAAAATTAGATATGCAGATACCCACCAACTCAAGATTTGAGTATGTAGCGTCTCTGATATGTAATTTTGCTTTTTCCTCCAAGATTTCTTTTGAAGGACTGAAACATAAAGTGTTTGAGGTTTCATTGGCTGATCTTCAAGGTGACGAAGATCATGCTTATGTAAAGATCAAATAGGCCGTTGAAGAAGAATGTTCTGACAAACTTCTAGGTATGATTAGCCCAAGCAATTCTATTTCTTAATTTGTTTTATGAAATTAAATTTTCATTTTTATTGTTATTATATTTGAAATCAAATATCTATGGCATGGATTTTATGACTCACAAGCTTAGCTCTCTGGTGCGCAAGTGGCAAAGTTTGATTAAAGCCCATGTGGATGTGAAGATGGGATTGGGGGTGGAGGCCAATGAGCAGGAGCATATTGTGGAGGTGGAGGTGGAGGAGAATGACAATGAAAGGACGGGGAATAGATTGGGTTTGGCAAAGGAATAGAGAAGGGAGGTAGTACTGGTGGCTGTGGGGGGTGGAGAGGAGGCGGATGAGGTCGTGAATGTGGAGACACGCTGGAGAGTAGAGAGAGAAGGGGGTGAAGGCTTGGATCAAAGGCAATGATGAATGTCAAGGAGACAACAAAAATTAGGATACAAAACATAAAAAACTACAAAACTTAAGTGGCAATAATGTGTTTTTTTCACCAATTCAAATGGGTAAAATGTCCTAGTCATCATAATTCATGACTTCATTCATACTATCTAAAAGTTCAGGAATTTATTATTGTGATTTGGTTTAATGTTAAATTTGTAAAAAAAAAAAAAAACCAACAACAAGGTGCGGGTCAAAATAACCTTATTTTATGCTAATTATATATAAGGATATGCTGTAGATCTGCGTACTGAGATTTTTTTGACAAAAAATGAACAATGGTGCATGTTTACCCAAAAGTCGACTTGGCCCAAAATAGGGTGAGCATGATTCGTTTTGGTTTGAGTTTATGGTGGACTTGAATCAACTCAAAACGGGATTTTTTAAAAAAATTTCCTACCCAACCCAAAAAGCACAAACCAAATAGAAATAGAATTATGATTTTTAGGTTTTTTTGTTCTAGTTCACAGATTTTTTGATTTATATTATATACCTGTAACAATACTAAAATCCAATCAAATTTCACCCATAACCAACTTATGAAATATTCAACATAATTTGTGAGGATGGGTGTGAAAAAGAAATGAATGGTTGCAAAGCTACAAAATAAATGAAAAAGGAACCAAAAGTTTATAGCTGTGAAACAAAATTGAAAATGCGAACCAGAGAAATTGGCTCAAGCAACCCTTGCCCAATGAATTGATGGTTTGCAATTTACGATTCTAGGAATGTGTTTTCAGGTTTTTTGAACCTAACTAATTGGATTTATGAATGCGGAACAAAATAAGAATACATCAAAAAATTAGGGCTTAGGATTAGGTTTAAAACTGAAAGGATCCTATAATATCATTTTTAATAAATAATATTATTTGTCTAATAATAAATTTTTTAATCTATTAATACTTGTACGCTATGTTGATTCCACAATAGATTAGTTTCATATAAAACTATAACTAACCTAAAAACTGATGGATTTTTTAAAAGTAGAACCAACCCACAAACTATAATTAATTTTACCCAACCCAATCCTTTTGGGTAGGATAAACTCATAGTTATAGCCAACTCATACTCACCCTTAGCCTAGAATGACGACTTTTTTTGCCCAACTTCTTTTTTCTTTTTTGTTACCGGCCATGGACTTTGCTTGCTTACAATTGAATCCATGACAAGTGATGGCCATCATGATCATTTGATGCAGGACCAGCCTATTCGAAATGTTGTGTGCCGTATATTAACAATAACCAGCAAAAAGAAACAATAGAGAAATTCTAGAAAAAGTCAATTGCACTTTACCATTTTGGTCCAGACACTTTTTTTCCTGGACAATTGACCCCATTGGGGCCCAGTTTGTAGTATTTAATTTCTTAAAATATTGTCTTTGTCTTTCAAGGCCACAAAGTTAGCTTGTTTATGATAAGTGCCTAAACAATAAATTGTCAGAGTAACGTACGACAAATACAGTTTATAGATTTTTTTTTTCTTGAAAAAAGACTAATGGGCCAAATTTATTGATCATTTAAGAGAACATTACACAATAAAGGGGGAAAAGAATCTTCCTAAGACAACCGGCCTAAGGACTCTAACTCCTTTTCGGGCAATAGAGTGAGCGACACCATTAATTGAATGATTGACAAATGAGAATGTGCAGAAAAATAAAATGTCTTTAATAGTACGAGCCTCATCAACAATGGCTCCAAAGTTACAAAGAGAATAAATGCAAGAGTTATGGATTTTAGATATCAATATCTGAGAATCTGATTCCATGAGAATCCTATGAAATCCTTGTCGTTGTGCCTCATTCAAGCCCCACAGCAATGCTAATGCTTCTAAGTAAAGAGGGTTGGAGCCATTGTATGAGAAGCAGTATGAAACGGCTAAGCATACATGACTACAGTGATCTCATGCAACCATACCCGCAACAGCACGGCATCCTACCTTATACCAAGCTGGATCAACATTTTAATAAATCCCTCTGGTAGCAACCTCCATTTTTAAGCATTTTGTTCGTTGGCCTCTTTAGAGTCTTTTGATTAAAATTTGCCCACTATCAGTTGTCCAACAAGGTGTGAATGCTAAATGCAATATGGGAAGGGGCTTGACAAAAGGAATCATGGACAACCTTCTTACTAAAGAAACTAACATACGATCGCAAACTTCAAGGATCTCAATGGCTCCTCATACAAGAACGCTCGAAGGCCCTCCTCTGCCTAGTCATGGGGTAGGGGTGGAATGTTTATACCATATAAATCCCACACCAAGTGAGCAAAATGACATTCCAGAATAATGCGGTGATTTGATTCAAATCCATGGTCATAAACAAGGCAATGGGGAGATACGTAGATTCCCTACATTTGTAAGTTATCTTTTGTTGGTAAAATGTTAGCACACACTCTCCAAAATAAGGCTTGTACCTGGGAAGGGAGGTTTAGGCCCCAAAGCCATCTCCAAAAATCAGATTTAATCAAGGGGTCTTTGCCATAAAGAAAAACATAGGCAAGGTAGTATGCTAATTTGGCCGAGAACAGCCCATTATCCGTTATCCCTCAAGTGAAGAGATCCTCTGAAAACCTGGGATTCAAAGGAATGTATTTTATGATTACTGCATCTGAGGGATGGAAAAGAGCATCTATATCACATTCCTTCTAGGAGAAAGTGTTATGATCAATCAGGTTGGCGATTGAAAGATGGGTCAAGTGTGGAAGAGGGGATGTCACAGGTTTCATATAAGGGCCTGGAAGCCAATTATCATTCCATATTGAGACCTCCACACCCCAACCAACCCTCCAGAAGCCGTCAGCTTTAATGACCTCCCGACCTTCTAAGATACCTACATTTGAAATGGTAGAGGGCTGGGTAGCACGCAAGAATGCAGTGAAAGGAAAATATTTCCCTTAAAACACCCCATACACTAGGCTTGTTGGATTACGAATAAAGTTCCAACATTGCTTTGCCAACATTGCCCTGTTGAAAACAGAAAATCACAGAAGCCATAACCCCTACTTGCTTCAATATGCAAAGTTTGTTCCATGAACACCACATGATCTTTTGAATCTCCGTATCTGCAGACCAAAAAATTTTATAGACAACGTGCGTAATTTGTCGCATATTTCAGAAGGCAATAAGATGCAATTCATTAGGAGAGTAGGCATTGATTATATCATAACCTTTATCAGTGTCCCATGTCCAGCTTGTGATATCAATTATGCCTTCCACCAAACAAGCTTGCTCGAAACCCTCTCAATGAGGTACTCAAATTGTGAGGTTTTCTTCTTTCCCAAGAGCCACAGAAATCCCAAATATCGAATCTCCTTCAAACAATTAAAAATACCAAGAACACTCCCCAATCTCTGTCTCCGACACAGAAGGATATTCGGGCTAAAGAAGATGGAGGACTTACTCATGTTCACTTTCTGGTCCAAGGCACACTCATAGAGCTGAAGAATAACTAGTAGGTGCCTCGCCCTCTCTTTTCTAGCTCGAAGAAAAATAATGCTGTCATCCACGAACAACAGATGAAATATCGTTGGGCCGTATCTGCTAATCGCCACTTCTGTAATAAGGCTCTGTTAAACATAATAGAGAATACAGGCCCTTAGTATAAATGAGGAACAGAAATGGTAAAGGAGAGTTTACTTGATGAAGCCCCCAATATGGAAAAAAGCACTCTGATGGGACATAATTAACTAGGACTGTGAACGATGCCAATTTTATGCAGCCCATTGTTAGATCAATCCATTATGGTTGAAATCTTAGCTTAGCCAAAATACCTATCATAAAATGCCATTCAACCCGATCGTATGCCTTGGACATATCAAGCTTGATAACTAAGGCCCTTTTTGAACGTCTATACATTGAATTTATATGGTGGAAAGTCTCAAAAGCAATCAAAGCATTATCAATGGGTAGCCGCCTTGGCATAAAAACACTTTAATGTTTAGAAATAATAGAATTCAGAATAGGCTTTAGTTGGTTGACGAGTGCCTTTTTCACAACTTTTTACATGACATTATAAAGGCTAATCGGGCAGAACTCAGATAAGTTACGTGGGTTTTTGTTCTTCGAAATAAGAACAAGGTAAGTAAAGTTCAGATCAGCTGGTACCGACTCTTCGTTCAGAATGTGCAAAACATAGTCAGTGACATCCTTACCCATGATGTGCCAAAACTCTTAGAAAAATAAAGGTGGGAGGCCATTCGGGCCCCGGGATTTGGTTGGGTGCATTTGGAAGATAGCCGTGCGAATTTCATCAGTAGTATACGGAGAAAGCAAACTTTCATTCATAGATCTGAAACCACAGGTTTAACCAGTGAAAGAAGTTCATCCATCCTTAATGGATTATAATTTGTAAAAAGACTAGAAAAGAAAACCACTGGCTCCCGTTGAATATATTCCAAAGTGCTGACTTCAGACCTAGATTTTGTTACCAGGCAATGGATATGGTTTCGTTGTTTCTTGCTTGATACTGCCTGATGGAAGAAACACGTGTTCTTGTCACCCTCTTTGAGCCAAATTGATTGAGCCTACTGGTTCCAATATCGTTCTTCCTTCCTTAGCAAGTCGAGCAACTCGGCCTCAATAAGCTTACAGTCCTTAAAAGAATATGCACCTAAGCTCCTCTCAACCTCCTTCTCCAACTCCCGAATCCATTTGTGCATACCACTAAAGTTTCTTTAATGCCAATTAGACAAACCCAACTTACATGCATTGAGTTTCTCATGCAATGAGAGGTAACGTCCATTAGCCCAAGTGCTCCTCAAGATATCTTTGCATTTGCCCTCCGTAGTCCACATGGCTTCAAACTCCATTTTTGCACTCTAAACTCCAATTTTCCTAATAGGAAAACTTCCACTCTGTTATGATTGAAACAAGTAAAAATGAAATTGTGAACATAGGAGCGAATGAATAAGGCACTCCATGATGAGGAAGCCAAACAGTGATCTAAGCGTTCCTACACAAAAACTCCACCCATAAAACCGTGCTCCCAGGTAAATGGATATCCATTAAATCCAAGATCATCAAGTCCTGCATTAAAAATAGCATCACGAAAAGCCACCATTTGCATTCCTCTACAGGGTTATTCACCTACCTTATCATGTGCCCAAAGGATTTCATTAAAATTTCCAATGATGGCCCAAGGTAGAAATGATATAGGAGCCAAGCTGCGGAAGAGCTCCCAGAACTCTGGCCAGAGATCAACCCTTGGATGTCCATAAAAGCTTGTGAATTTTCACTCAAGCCCCATGGCATGAACAATGACGTCAATATAAAACTTTAACTGCGAAAGCAAAGAAACCACCTAATCTTGTTGCCACAACAACGCCAAACAATGACTACGACCATCACCACAAGATATTGCCAAACATGACCGGAAACCCAACCTTCTGTGGACCAACTCTATTTCAGCTACAGTTTTTCAGGTTTCCAAAAGAAAGGCCATAACTGGGGTTTTTTTTCTGAATTACCCGACAAAGGGCATGAACTATCCAAGCTGACCCAAGCTCCTGACTGTTCAGGCTGAAAAAACTCATGGTGATTGGCGAGGTGAGCCAGAGCTCGACCTCGTCGGAAAAATGTCTTTCATCCCATCAGTACTATTAACTCGTGCCAACTTTAATGATTGTGCGCTACCTCCTCTAGCATCCCTCTTATGAATGCTACCTTCTGGTAGTAGTAGCCTCCTGCCTCTTTCATGGGCCATCACTTGGACCTACCAAACCTTGGTAGACGAATGAACTCGGCGTGGTCGTGGTAAATTGGCCGTAGCCACATCAACTCTAAATATCCCGTCAGGTAGCTCTAGAGTAACTACCACATTAGTCGTCTGAAATAGTCTTACATCCCTTTCTTCTTGCGGCCTCATGAAAGATGGAAACACTGACCGAGCAGGATTTAGGAACACAATCTCTATAAGAGTGTTTGTCGGGAAGACAGAGGGAGCGATCGGGGTCCTTCAAACCAAGGCAACATCATCTCGTTCCCTTGCACTAGTCTCCATTATCAGGCTTCCTGTGTCATGGCTGGAGTTAGGAGTCCTGGCCATAGAATTAGTAAAAGTAGCTTGGCTTCATCGATCAAGAGTAGGTTCACGGTCCCTTGTGGGAAACCGAAAATGCATCCAGTCCCCATATTGTTTTTCCTTCCCCTTCACACCAGCTGGGTATTCCATACAATCTCACTCCACATGATCCAATTTACCATATAAATAGCAGAAATCTGGCAGTCATTTGCATTTCAGGTGGAACTAGGATTTGCTATCATCATCTTCCACCCAAATTCCCCTATGAAGAGGCTTTTGAATATCGATTGACATGCAAATTCATAGCGGAGTCCCAGAGTGATGGACCTCGGATACCCGGCCAATATGCCCTCCAAGTAGTTATCCCATGGCCTCAGTCAACCAATCGAAAAGAATATCCACTATGTGCACCCAGAAGTCAGCGCATTGGAATGCAAGTGAGGATGGCTGATCCCCTCTGCAAACTTGCTAGAAGATAACCAACCGGTTATTAAAAGACCATGGTCCTAGTTTTAGGAATTAGGATAGCCAAAATGTGCTCTTCCCTCTTAAAATCCAGCAGAAAGATATTATGCTTGAGATTCAGCAAAGCTGGTCAGAGAAGAAATGTGAACTAATTCCTCTAGGCTATGCATAAGGCGTCCCGTATGCGTTTCGGATGCACAACCTTGGAAGACAACACCTTTGCTACCAAACAGAACTTCAAGCTCGAAGAAGGAATCTCCTCAGTTAAGATTAAAACTGTTTTGTTCTCTTCTGCAGACAACATGAGTCCCGTGAACATAGCATCAAGATCCCCCATTATAGGTCGCCATAATCGCAAAACTCCAGTCCGCTATTAAACTGCTATTTCGCACTAAATCCGTCCGAACAGTGATTCGGCAAAGAGAATGCTGAAATCGAAACGAAATAGCAAGGCGATAACAGTAGAAATTGATTGAAACCTTATGGAATAAGGTAGTAAACTCCCACTAGGAAATAGTAGACTCCAGTCGAGCGAAACCCTAGCGGAGAAGCCCCACTTAATAATTTACATATAATGATAATTAGTGTATTATATACTAATTATGTGTTGACGAGTACTATAGATTTCTAGTAACCAAATTTTGGGCCGTTGGTGAACAGTGCAAGTCTGCCTAAAAAATGGCAAATAATAATAGGTCCCTCAGATTCAACCGTCTCACTCTTCAGGTGCTTAAACTTTCCTATATGACAATTAACCCCTCAATCTGAAAATCTTTTTGCCTTCTTAGTCCTCAAACTTTACCTCTCTAAGATCGTATCCCTGAAGAACAAGTTGATGCAACAACATACAGTCTTCTACCTAGATTTATACTGAGTCTTTAATTTTTAGCTTTATATAAATAATAATTAGTTCTTAGATTTACTATAAACTTTATAAATTTTCTACTAACATTGAAAAAATGGATATAAAATGTTTAGAATTTAAAAATAGTTTTTTCCCTTATACACCATATCAACTTGATAGTTAATACCCATAAAATAGCATTTATTTTAAATAAGTTTCTTTTATGGAGATAGATAGAGATAAAGATAGCTTTTAAGTGTGGAAGATAATTTATTTTCTTCACTACATTTTCTAAATAAAATTATGAGGGTGAACTTTTTCTCAAGGATGTGAACCTTGTAACAATATATTATATTATTTTAGTTAATTTTCATTTCATTAAATGTTTTTTCAAAATGTTTTCCCCTCAGTAACTTATGTTATACCCTCATACTTTCATTGAAGATAATTTGGATAGAAAAAAAAAGCTAAAAGTTTTGCCACAACTAAATACTACCTTAATCTAGTACCTAATAAATGTATTCTTAAATGTATTTTTTTTCGTTCTAAAATCCAAGTATAATTGAATTAATTTAAACTTGAGTACACAAAATTCTGAAGTACAAGTTTTTACTCAAATAGTACTTTACCAATTACAATGATTAATATAATAGCTTCCCATAAAATAGATTTAAAAAATTTAATTTAGACAAACTGTTTTGAACATTTTGATCTTAATGTGCAACTCCCATGAGAAATGGTACAAGTCAAAAGTTATGTAATTCTTTTTTCTCCTAATAATCTCTGCCTTGCCTATGTGGAATACTTGTGAATGGAAAAAAATGTTATTTCATATAATAATGGTTAAATTGTTGACAATATTGAATACTATGTTGGATCAATTATTACTTTTCAAATTATTGCTTTGATAATAATAATTCTCTCAATGACATTTGTTGAACATTGAAATATATATATTACTTTGTCATACTCGATACATTGCAAAGCCGAGTACGTAAACTAATTCTTATTAATAACATCACAATTTTTTCTGTATGCAAGTTTTTTTCAATTAACTGTAGGTCATATAACATCCATCAATAAGATATAATATTGAATTCTATAAAAATAATAGACTTAACTTATATCATTCATAGTATATCTACGATATAGAAAATGCACAAATATAGCTAATATTCAAACTTATAGAGTGATAGAATAAAATTCTAAAAAAATAAAGGACACAAACCTAGTATAAGGCTTAGATTAATAAACAAACTAACAAATACAAACATTTGCTTCAATATAAAAAAACAGATCGGTTGATCCCATCAAATATAATTCTTTACTATCGCCTCTTCAATTTATAACTCTTCTGTCTCGTCTGACAGAGAGCTGAAACTAAATCTAGCAAAACAAAAGAAAAAAAAACCCATATTGATAAAGTGGATTATTTGAAGAAATAGTATACAGATTATGGAAGAACTTTTTGGAGAAAGAGAAGAAAGTTGACAGTTAGGTTGTTGATAACATGACCATTTTAAATTTTTCTTTTTTGCTGTTACAAATAGTTTTTAGTTTTATGTTCAACATTAGAATCCAAGTTCTCGACTAAGCATAATACTACATAGTGGCGGACCATCATTGGGGCATGGGTGCTATTACCCCTCGAAAATTTTGGAAAGCTTTAGATAATGGGAATTTAATTGGTTAATTCAAGAGAAATTAAGGGTTGAATATACATTTTTGTCCCCCAAAAAATGATGGAAGAATATAAAGATAAGGGGGCAATGAGGTAGGCTCTAAAAAAAGTAGGGACCAAACAAGTAATTATGCGCTCATGGCTTAAATGCACCATTAGTCCTCTAACTCTTTCAAACTCGTATATGTGGCTCCCTTATCTTTGAATCAGTACGACTTATTTTCATTCTCCAGCTTTGCCTCGCCGCAACGCTGTCCTTTTCCTCTAGACTCACCCCCCCCAGAACCAAAAATTCTGGTTTTGCCACTGATACTACATGTACAATTTGATCAATAATTAGTAAAAAATTTAAACTTGAGTTTAACTACAACCTAAATAAAGTTATTGAATTTGACCACTGTTCGATTATATTTCTACCTCAGATAATCATAAATCAAACAACCTCATCAACCTAATCAAACCTAAATTTTTTAAAAAATACAGATATAGTAGGTCAGATTAGCCAGTCTAAATGCAAAATGTAGAAAGTGACACAATTGTGAGGAAAAAACATATATAATTGAAAGGTGTAATGAGGTCACTCTTTTGTGAAAAAAAAAAAAAGACCATAAAAGGTGTGAATTTTGCTGGTCCAATGTTTTTCCCCTGAAAAAATAGATATCTGTTTTTCTTAATATGATATTCTCTTTCATGTATATGATTTTGAATATCAAAATACACAAATAAAAAATAAGAGGTGTCTACCTGGCCAAGTCAAATATCTAGTTAATTCCAATTGGTTGACTTTGTTAAAAAAAAAAAGTTCTTCTTATAATTATTTTCTTACATTAGATATCAGGTAAATTACACACGTGCCCTTTAACCTTTTATTATTATCCTATTTGGACCTTAGCCTTAAAACCTTTCATGGGACGTCTTCAACTTCAATTGTTTGTAAAGAATGGAAATTATTAAATGTAATGAAAATTGGGACGTGGGATGCTAGCTTGGGGCAATTGGCCATGTGACACAATGAATCACTAGCTATAAATGACTGAAATTGGCCACATTAGAAATTTAGAGCCTATGTTACAAAAAATGAAGAAATTTAGGGCCTATACAATGTTAGCCAACATCTATCCTTTCTCCTGCCCTCCTCCACCTCCATTGCTCACCTTAATTACTCATCTTCCACGGCTACTACAACCGCTACTTTCTTTTTTTCCTCTTCCTAGTTCCATTGCCCACCTAATCTTCATGTCTGATGGTTCATCAATCAACACGCTGTTTGACGATTCATCAATCAACATGCCTAAGAGATTTGCAGATGGCATTTTTTATCGTGACTCCAATTTCACTGGGTTGGACGCCGTCTTTGTGGCTACATATGACATGAAGAAAGAAATAAATTGGCGGATTAGGGGAGGAGGAGAGGAATGATGGCTATGGAGGATGTTACAATAGCGGCAGATTAACAGCTGGATAGCAAGGATAGTTCACGAACTGCTCCTCCATTCGGATTATGTCATCTGCAGCATAAGGGAGTAATGAACAAGGTGAGATGAAGAGACGGTGGTAGAACAAGATTGATGAAATATTGCCGGATGAGGGAATAAAGGAGCAAGGGGAAGAAGGGAATGAGCGAACAGGGGAAGGAGGAGCGATGGATGAGGCTAGGGCCAGAGGCGGCAAGAGAGGGCTGGAGGTGGTAGGGGAAGGCTGGAGAAATGATAGATGTGAGCAAATCTCATATAGGCCCTAAGTTTCTTCATTTTTTATAACATAGGCCCTAAATTTCTGATGTGGCCAATTTCAACCATCTATAGCTAGTGATTCATTATGCCACGTGGCCAATTGCCCCAAGCTAGCATGCCAGGTGTCAGTTTTCATTACTTTTAACACTTTCCTTTCTCCAAATGTCTAAAATGAAATAAAAAATTGAGGTTGAAAACATACCATGCAAGATTTTAAGGTTAGGGTCCAAAATAGGACAATAATAAAATGTTAGGGGCCATGGGTGCAATTTACCCATTAGATATCTGTCAATTGCAATTACTTAAAAACATGCAATGAATACAGACGAGGTTGACTACTGATATGGTAATTGTAATCATTTCATGTGTTCTAAATCTCAATATAGAATTATAATTAAGGACATTCTTCAATCGCATAGGAAAAAGATAAAAAAATATATTCTTAGCCTTAGGTGATATACCTTTTTTACTAATAGAAACATTTTTATTATTTAAAAAACCATGTTTATGCTTATTAATTATATTTTATTTTAACCTTAATATATAAATATAGGGTGAAACTAAAGAATGACTAATAGAGGCCTGAACTCCTTTAAAATTGTAAAATACCTATAATATTTTTTAGAATTTAAAAGTAAATGCATTTTGATATCTTCTTAAAATTATTCAAATTCTCTTATAAAGATTATAATTTGTCTTTTATAAAAAAAAACCCTAGCTTCACATTGTATAAACACCATATATTATAAGACTATTTGTGCTTTTAAAAATCTGTCATTAGTGCAAAAAATGTTTATGCTATTTGGCACATATATATTTCCATAGTGGTCTAAACATTATTGGATTTAAACCTAATTAACGGCCATAATCAATAGTGAGAAAGTGATTGCCACTAATATTATTAGGTGACATTGTATATGTGGAAATGCGTAAGTGTTAGAGTTTCTCATAAGTGTTATGGTTTTTTTTTTTACACAGAAGTATCACACATACATAATTATAGTATAAAGTCGTTCTATGGATTTGGTTGTTTTGTGGACTTCCTTCATGGGTATGACCTAAGTCTGCATTATTTATAGTTTTAGTTGCTAAACTGTTTTATCTCGACAAATGACTCTACGCATTTTTTATGATTCGAATCTCTAATATTAAGGGTTAGAGTACAGGCACCTCTACCAACTAAGTTAAGGTTTTTTTTAATGGAATGTAATTCATCCTACTAACTATATGCCAATTGGTATTTATAACAAAAATAAAATACTGAGGTACGGAGGACAGTTGGCTCAATTGCATGCCTTACAAAGCGTCCTGCAAAAACCTTATTGGAAAGAAACCTTCCATGAATAATTTGGGTAACCCCAATATTCATGCCTACATATTAGAAAAGAGACCAAAACAACAAACCAACATATTGACTTGACTTGAACCAACATACAATTGGACTAATGCACCACGATCTAAACATAACACTTGAACAAGTGCTAGCAAAAACAAAATCACAAAAACAAAATAAAAGAGTAATAAAAGATCCTCGATCCATTATTAGGATATTGCTTATTGCCACTACAAATTTCATGTTATTTTTTTGGGCTTAGTCAAACCATCATTGACAAAATAACATATCACAATCCATAGCCAAAACAGTCACGATACTCAATGTCCACAAATGAACTCGTCCTCAGAAGAATATGGATCACCAAAAAGAGAAGTACACATGAAGAAAATATTAGTGATGAGTGCAATCAAGTGACATAAAATAATATATTGACCAACCAGACTTGGATTGAGAGCTAAGCCTGGCCAAAGTTGTAAAATTGTTGAATGAGCGGGCTAGGGTTTTTTTTTTCAGAGGGGAAAACTCGTCACTTCCAACTAAGTAAAGCTTAAGGTTCCTTGAATGAAAACTTGCCAAAGAGTTTCATATACTTGCAATTTTTGGATTAACAACTACAATGGATATAATGCACATATGTCTAATTAGACATAGCATTGATTTTACATTTTTACCCTTTATTATTGCAAAAAATTTCTCCCAAGAGGACACTCTAAACCCTCGGTACAATTCCCAGAGCAAATAAAGTGTATGGCACTGCAACCACAACCACCTCCTCCTTCACCAAGAACCATCACAAATCTGACTCCCAATGTCCAGAGACGAAGCCGAGCGATGAGGGGAAATAAAGGAGGCAGATGAGCGGGACAAACGGGTGTGGAAGAAGGGCGAGCTGTGGGGGGCAAGGGGTTGTGGAGGGAGGGTTGTTGCTGTAGAGAGGGGTGGCAGGGAAGAAATGAGAAAAATGAGAGTGAGAAAAGGCAGATGAGAGATCGAACTGATTTGTTTTTCAAAAGAATTTTTTTTTGTTAGTTATTTTTTAGACATTTTTTTGTTGCACTTTAGACATTTTTAAATTTTTATTTGGACACTTCTTTATTCATTGAATCATATATGTTACCACCTCATAAAAATGAGAGAATTACAAAGTGTGACATAATGGTAAAAAATCATTATATTATGTAATTCTCACCATAGTGATTGAAGTGTGAAGGATAAAGGGCATGATCAACACTTCCTTAAAAGTGTTTTAAGTTGGTAACTTAGCCCCCAAGAAAAGCCTTAAGGATTACTTGTTTGTTAAGCAACCTATGGACTTTTTTAGAACATTTTGGAAATTCGGGTACTCAATTGCAAAACTCTTAAGAAGGAGCTTGGCGAGTTATGGGAAGGATATGAATGGTATGAAAGTGCTATTAAAGGATCAAATTGCTTATGGAAGACAAGTTTGGACAAAGAAAACACAAAAGGTATTAAGGACCTAAGTGTCCTAGTGTAAGCCTTTGGATGTTTATGTCTTTTACTTAAGTTAAATGGAGACATATTGGAGTTATTCCACTCAAGGAAAGGCAGCCAAAGCAAGATAAGGATGGTCAAATGTGGGCTAAGAGATTAAGACTAAGAAACCATTGTCTTGGAGCAAGGAAAATGACATAAAGCATGGTTAAGCTAGTTAAGTGTGTTTTGTGTACTGAAGTCTTTATAAGTGGTTATCTTTGTCTTTATCTCCTACATTTGGTCCTTTCCAGCAGAAAAAACGTAGCCACTTCACCTCCACACTTCTTCCATAACCACCATACCCCCAAGCTTGCAATTAGTTGCAATTAAAAGCAAGAAAGGGCAATTGGAAGCTATTTGGTGCTAAGACTTGAGTGCACCTAGAATCAAGCTCCAATTTCAGCATACACTCAAGGTAAGGAGTTCTCTTGCTCCCATGAAATGCTTACTGTATTTTCAAACATCCATGGAGTTATAGCTAAGTTTGGAAGAGAGCCAAGTGCTTGATGAACAAGCTTAGTGAGGAGAGTACACTTAGTAAAGGTTTTGTGACCTAGTGTGAAGTACACAGTGATGACAGTGAATTGAAGGTTTCCAGAGCCAAAAGTTAGTACTAACTAGTATTAAAACTCTCCTAAGACCAAGCTTATACTTGAGGAGGGCTACCATAGTGATCTACTTATGTTTATTGCATGTTTTATGGATTAATCAATGCATATTGTTACTGCCGTATATATATGGTTGTTTTTTGTGTTTGGTTGCTGCATTTGGATGCTCTATATTGGATATTTGCATTATGATTTATTGTGTTTTAGTATCTTTGGATGCAGGTAATACTATGGGTTACATTACCTTAAGAGTATAAGTATTTTCCTTAAAACTTACTTCTCACAAATTTGCCCATTTTAGGTCTAGTAGAAATATTACATTCAAACTGACCTTTGTGTTTTGAGTTTTGATCTGAAATTTCAGGTATTTGAACTTGCATATATCTAATTGTGATCTGGAAAGTTTGGTGATTTTAGGAGCACATTTTGTATTTTTAGTGATGGTGCTTACTGTATTATACAGCAGTTGTCCAGCATCTTGTTTCTAGAGTGCATTGTGTCTAAAGCTCTCCTGTAACTTGGGTGCGTATTTTAGCTGAGTTAAGGCCATTATGTAGTGCATGAATGCATGTATGTATAAGACATGTAAAGTTGAAACAAGTATGTGAACATTTTAGGACTGTTTTGTTATGTATATGAGTGTTGTCCACAAGCTGTTTAAGTGTGAATGATAGGCTATTTGTTTGTAAATTCTATTTTGGTCACATAAAATTGCTAGATGTAAGAGCATTTAATTCCTATGTGTATTGGATATGTATGGGATAGTCTTGGAGGGCTTACCCTATTTGAATGAAATGTCTGCACACTTATGAAATTTCGTATGGGCAAAATGGTTATAAAGTGAGCAGAATTTTGACTTTGCACTTAAAGTTCTGTATCTCCCTGTATAGAATGAATCTTGGTATGAAATTTTGACCACATATAGAGCACATTTAGAGGTTTAACTGGGCTTTAGAATTTCTACTTTTGGAACCCTGTAGCCAAGTTATGACGTTACAAAATTGGCTGTGTTACTATTCATTTGGTCAAAAATTTGTAACCAATTTCAAAATTCTATAACTTGATACATATGTGGGTTATTGATGTAAAACCAAATTCCTTGGTTTGGTTTAAGTCTCTACTTGATAATGAAACAAAGAAAACAGAAGGGTACATGGCTAGATTAATACAGTTTTTCGGAGGAATTTTCAAATACAGTGGCTAGTTACTTAAATTTAATAAGATTATCTAATGTGTGGTAGCCAAGGTTAATACCTGTGTTAGTGTTTTCCTTCCTTGCTGCCATGGTGTGTATAAAATGTGAATATGTGTGTAATGGTTGGAACAATATGAACGCATTTACATAGTGTCCAAGAGAGTCACTTGGGTATGCATACTAAGGGTATTGTTCTAATAACCTACAAAACATACCAACTCTGGGAGTTTTAAATGCACAAATTTGGCACCATAACTGGACTACCCTAGAGTAAGTAACAATATATATTTATTTGAACACTTCTTTAAATATTAAGACACTTTTACATTTTTATTTGAACACCTTTACATATTTAGTCAGACACTTATTTTAACTATTTCAGACACTTATTTACTAAAAATAATAAACTATTCACAAGTTATTTAGTCAGATATTTTTATTTATTTTTTTAGACATTTTTCAATATTCAATTAGACAATTTTTACTTATTGGTTCATAGTTTTTTTTATTATTTCAAACTATTATTTTTTAAAGATAATAAATTGTTCACAAGTTAATTCTATCATTTTTTTGTTCAGACATTTTACATATTTATTTAAACATTTTTTAATATTCAATCAGACACTTATTCTTATAGCTTTAAACACTTTTAATTTCACATTATAATAAATTATTTTAATATTACTTTGCAGACACTTCCACATACTATATTAGATACATTACATTTTATTATAGACACTTTTGTGGTTTGGAAGCAACAAGGACACGACCTGAAGGTAGCAATCAGTGCGATCCAGCAAGCAATAGCGCCAAGATTTGGAGATAATCGACGGTGTGAGATTCGAATGCGAGCAACAATGTGATCTAGATGTGAAGGGCAGCGAGTAACGACGAGATCTAGAGGCGAGTGATTGTGAGATTTGGAAGTGGATGATGACTGCAAGGTTTAAAGGTGGTGACGGTTAGTCGTCATCAGAGGCGGCAGTAGCGGTAGAAGCGACGAAGGTAGGGTTTCAAAGGTGAAGATAAGTTTTGGTTTAGGGGTAAATTAGTCAATTTATTTACTGATTTATGGGTTATATATAAGAAAATTATAGATAAATTAGTATGTCTAATTAGACATAGGTCTACAATATAAAAACTAATTAACAACGATTCCTATTGGGCCGAAGCAATCCCCGTTGGACTTGGACACAATAACTTGACCCGGGCCATGAAAATATGCTCCTCGGCCACGCCGCCTCGCCCAGCGGGTAATCTCGAACCGGCTTTTACAAAATCTGATCGGAACCCCACTGGAAAACCGGAAACTGAAAACCCAGAGAAAAGATCAGAAAAGAGGTGGCATGAAGTTTAAAAAGAACCAAATTCCTGAATTACAGGCATGGGAAAATCGAGCGATCCTACGAGCTTGTCTCTTATCAATTTTGCAGATTTCATTTAAGGATCGATTTCTTCTTTCCTGATTCAGATCCATAAACCCTGAGGATGGCGGTGGAGGAGGACGGGTTGAAGGAGCTAGAGTACCTGTCTCTCGTCTCCAAGGTCTGCACCGAGTTAAAGAATCACGTAGGGTTGGACGACAAGGTTTTAGCCAAGTTCATTACCGAGTTGGGGCGGAAGAGCGAGACGGTCGACGAATTCGACACCAAGCTGAAGCAGAATGGCGCCGAGATGCCGGACTACTTTGTTCGGACACTTCTCACTATCATTCACGCGATTCTACCACCGAAGCCGAAGGGAGGGAATGAAAACCGAAGCGAGAACGATGGCGGCGATGCTAAGAAGGTAAGTACAAAGCTCTTGCTATTTCCGATAATAAGGATAGAGTGAAGGAGCTCGATAGGGAGCTTGAACTAGAGGCGCAGGAGCGGCGCCGAGAAGAAGATGGGCGTAGGGACAGAGAGAGAGGCAGGGAGAAGGACAGGGACGGGGACAGAACCAAAGACAGAGACAGAGACAGAGATAGGTATAGGGACAGGGACAAGGATAGGGATAGAAATAGGCATAGAGACAGGGATATGCAGAGGGAGAGATACAGGGAAAAGGATTATGAGGAGGACGGAGATGGTAGGCCGGATTACAGGAGTGGGGATAGGAGGAGGGAGCAGGAGGACAAGGATGTTGCTGAGGAGGAGGAAAGGAGGAGCAACAGGAGGTATCAGGAAGGTGAGCCTGAACTGTATAGGGTTTATTTGGGGAGGGTCTCCAGGGTTATGGAGTCAGGTGCTTTTGTACAATTGAGTGACTTGAGGGGCAAGGAGGGTTTGGTTCATGTTTCACAGATAGCGACTAGGAGGATTGCCAATGCAAAGGATGTTGTGAAGCGAGATCAGGAGGTTTATGTGAAGGTCATCTCCATTTCTGGTCAGAAATTGAGTCTCTCTATGAGGGATGTCGATCAGAATACTGGTCGGGACCTGATTCCATTGAAGAAGAATTCTGATGATGATGGGCTGAGAACCAATCCCTTTGATAGGAAGGATGGGCCAGTTACGAGGACGGGTCTCTCTGGGATCAGGATTGTGGAGGAGGAGGACCCTGGTTCATCTCGTAGGCCATTGAAACGGATGAGTTCACCAGAGAAATGGGAGGCAAAACAATTGATTGCTTCAGGAGTGTTGAAGGTCAACGAATATCCCACTTGTGATGAGGAGGGTGATGGAGTGATTTATCAAGAAGAGGGTGCTGAGGAAGAGCTTGAGATTGAGTTAAATGAGGATGAACCTGCCTTTTTGCAAGGTCAGACAAGGTGTTCTGTAGATATGTCACCAGTGAAGATATTCAAAAATCCAGAAGGTTCTTTGAGTCGTGCAGCAGCTTTACAGTCTGCACTTATCAAGGAGCGTAGAGAAGTAAGGGAGCAGCAGCAGAGGACAATGCTGGATTCAATTCCAAAGGATCTTAATCGTCCCTGGGAAGATCCAATGCCAGAGAGCGGTGAAAGGCATCTCGCACAGGAGCTTAGAGGTGTTGGGTTGTCTGCATATGATATGCCTGAGTGGAAGAAAGATGCATATGGCAAGGCATTAACTTTTGGGCAGAGGTCAAAGCTTTCCATTCAGGAGCAGCGGCAGAGCTTGCCTATTTACAAATTGAAGAAGGAGTTGATTCAGGCTGTGCATGACAATCAGGTTTTGGTTGTTATTGGTGAGACTGGCTCAGGGAAGACCACCCAAGTGACGCAGTATCTTGCAGAGGCAGGCTACACTACAAGAGGTAAGATTGGATGTACTCAACCTCGTAGAGTGGCTGCGATGTCTGTGGCCAAGAGAGTTGCTGAGGAGTTTGGCTGTCGACTGGGGGAGGAAGTTGGCTATGCCATCCGTTTTGAAGATTGTACTGGACCAGATACTGTGATCAAGTACATGACTGATGGTATGCTTCTTAAGGAAATTTTGACTGATGGCAACCTGTCTCAGTATTCTGTCATTATGCTCGATGAAGCTCATGAGCGTACAATTCACACTGATGTCCTTTTTGGCTTACTAAAGCAACTCATAAAAAGGAGACCTGAAATGCGATTAATTGTTACATCTGCGACATTGGATGCTGAGAAGTTTTCAGGGTATTTCTTCAACTGTAACATTTTTACGATTCCTGGTAGGACTTTCCCTGTGGAAATACTCTACACAAAACAGCCTGAAAGTGACTACTTGGATGCTGCTTTGATAACAGTCCTGCAGATCCACTTAACTGAACCTGAAGGTGACATCCTCCTCTTCTTGACTGGTCAGGAGGAAATTGATTTTGCTTGTCAGTCTCTTTATGAAAGAATGAAGGGGCTTGGTAAAAATGTCCCTGAGCTGATTATTTTACCAGTTTATAGTGCCCTTCCAAGTGAAATGCAATCTAGGATATTTGAACCTCCACCTCCCGGCAAGAGGAAGGTGGTAGTAGCGACAAACATTGCTGAGGCTTCTTTGACTATTGATGGAATATATTATGTGGTTGATCCTGGGTTTGCCAAGCAAAATGTATACAATCCAAAGCAGGGGCTTGATTCTCTGGTCATAACACCTATTTCTCAAGCATCAGCGAAGCAGCGTGCAGGTCGTGCTGGGCGTACTGGACCTGGAAAATGTTACCGGCTATATACTGAGAGTGCTTATCGAAACGAAATGTCCCCAACGACAGTTCCAGAAATCCAGAGAATCAATCTTGGAGCGACAGTCCTACAAATGAAGGCCATGGGGATAAATGATCTACTCTCTTTTGATTTTATGGATCCCCCTTCACCCCAGGCTCTTATTTCTGCCATGGAACAGCTGTACAGTTTGGGAGCGCTGGATGAGGAGGGACTTCTAACCAAATTGGGTAGAAAAATGGCTGAATTTCCTCTTGATCCTCCATTGTCGAAAATGTTGCTTGCCAGTGTAGACCTTGGATGCAGTGATGAAATTCTAACAATTATTTCCATGATTCAAACTGGAAACATCTTTTACAGGCCTCGGGAGAAACAAGCTCAAGCTGATCAGAAAAGGGCCAAATTTTTCCAGCCTGAAGGAGATCACCTGACCCTTCTTGCTGTATATGAGGCTTGGAAAGCTAAAAGCTTTTCAGGACCTTGGTGCTTTGAAAATTTTGTTCAGTCTCGGTCTTTGCGGAGAGCTCAAGATGTTAGAAAGCAACTTCTTAGCATCATGGATAAGTACGTTCTCTAGTTCGCTGAATATGTTTTTCATTCAATACTCATCTCACATTTTTTTGTTTTGTGGAGTTGGGTGTCATCTCCACTTAATGGTCACAAACATGTCGTATATGTGGTTCTAGTTCGTTCGTTCTTCATTTCAGGTATAAATTGGATGTAGTCAGCGCAGGAAGGAATTTTACAAAGATACGGAAGGCTATCACAGCTGGCTTCTTTTTCCATGGGGCTAGGAAGGATCCACAGGAAGGATACAGGACACTGGTTGAGAACCAGCCCGTTTATATACACCCAAGCAGTGCTCTTTTCCAGAGGCAGCCAGACTGGGTGATTTACCATGAGCTTGTGATGACGACGAAAGAATATATGCGTGAGGTCACGGTAATTGACCCCAAGTGGCTTGTTGAGCTAGCACCTCGATTTTTCAAAGTTTCTGATCCCACAAAAATGAGCAAGCGCAAGCGTCAGGAGCGTATCGAGCCGCTTTATGACAGATACCATGAGCCTAATTCTTGGCGTTTAAGCAAACGCAGAGCCTGATTTTTGCTGGTTTTGTATTCTGCATCTTTTTTTTTTGTCTCCTTGGAAAGCTTACATGTGTATTACTTATCAATGAAATTATTCTTTGCACTTGGCAACATATTCATGGGAATGAAGCTGTTTATAGTGGGTATATGGTTCATGCGGCCACTTGAGTTTGATTTGAACTCAGGGAAGACGGAATGAGGCACAAAATGCTTGGTATGTGTAATTGAAATTGTCTTGTTAGTTGTCATATGGACACAAGCAAAAATTGTTCAAGACTTCATTCTGTCTAGATAAGAAGATTGTTTGCCATTGATGTAACGGGCAATGCTTCCTGCTTCACCATGCTTGACGACTTTCCCATCTTCCATGTAAAACGCACCATCTGCATACTCAAGTTCTTCTAAACGATGGGTTACCCACAAAGCTGTGACTTCACCTGATTTGTCCAGTAGATTTTTAACTGCTTTTATCACTCCAATCTGATAAAAGAAAATTGAGAACATATCCAGAATCAGCTTAGTGAAAAAAGAACGGCAAAACTATAGTAAAGTAACTTATACAGAAAACACAAAAACATTCTTATAGTTTAGTGCCACACTGATTGTTCCCTGAACTCATCATTCATCAACGTATGGTTTGAGTAGACTAGAAACAGGACGCAGAATAGGTCTGCCTTGTGTGCATGCACGCAATGCACAAACACGCAAGGGCATGAAAGAGGGTTCCAACTAGCAGAAGCATTGAGCTTCCAAACAAAACTCTACCTGACCATGGACAGCTGCAGTTTGAGAACAAAGAAACACCTAACTGACTACCTAGTTCAACTCACATTCACGGTCCACGGAAGTCCAGTGAACACGACTAGGACTCATCCTTGATCTAAGGGGTGGTTTCTCCATTCTCATCAACAACTAGTCTTTCCTCACCAATCTCAAACGCCCTAGTGCTCCAACAAAACCACAAACCTCCAAAAGACCTTTTCCCATCACTTCTATCCATTCCCTTCAATCTCTCTCTAAAGCTCCAAATACAGAATACTACGTACCTGGTCGCTCTCATCCAAAAATGTTGTGAGTTCATCCAGCAAAAAGACTTTACTTGCTTCTGCTAAAGCCCCCGCAATGGCAACCCTTTGCTTCTGACCACCACTAAGAGTCTGAACTGGCCTCTGAAATGCAAAAGCAAATAAACTATAAGGGCAAGAACATAAACTTGTCAAATGTGACTCTAGAAATATACGCATCACCAAAACCGGCCTGTATGTACTCAGACATGCCAACAGCATCCAAAGCCTTTAACACCCTTACACTGATTTCTTTCTCAGTCAAATTTGACCTACCAAGGCCAAAAGCCACATCAGATTCAACTGTAGGCATCACCACCTGCAGTGAAGTGCATCTCCATGAATTAAAGCAAGTAGTTCTAGTCACGGGAGCTGTAAGCTGTTTGCTCAGTTATTCAATCACATGAAATCAACTAGAATGTCAATATTGGAAATTTTCACTGATGAAATCCCTTCTCTCCCAAAATTAGGGTGAATTCTGAAGCATACTAAGTGAGTTTTAATTTCAAAGGCCAAATTGTAATAAAATATTTTCTGCGTAAGTGTAATCCGATCAAAGGTACTAGACTGAGAGCTGCAACTTCTTTTCATCCATATACCACAATATTTGACATTGAACTTACAGAATCCGATGTGACCAAAAGCCAGTTTTCAAGCATCATCATCATAAAATCAAAAGGAATCATCTGTCACAAATGTGCAAACAATAAGAGCGTGTTTATTTAACTACATTGCATTAATTTTACCACCAAAATGACATGAATAAGATGGAAAAAGAAAAACGTCTGACCTACATATTGGCCTATGTTCTAAGAGAACAAGCAACAGAAGATCAACCTGATGATCAGGATTCTGGAACACGTAACTCTTTGGCCTCTTCACATGAACAGTTCCATTGGTTGGTTTGAGAAGGCCTGCTAATATCTGCAACAATTGCCAAGCGGTCAAATATTCAACGAATTCCTACGTAAAAACCTAAAAGAAAGAGGAATAATTCCTCAGCAGTTTTACCTTTAAAAGGGTAGATTTTCCACAACCATTAGGTCCAAGAAGCATCCACAGCTCCCCTGAAGGAATCTGAATAGAACAATTCTTAAGAATTGGAACTTTCTTCCCCTGCGTTGTCATGATCGAGAAGCTAACATTGTGACCTTCAATAGCCGAATTTTCTGTGCCATTGAGCCTGCACATGCATTCATAGCCACAGAAACGTAAAAAGCCGCGGGGGATTGAAAATTTTGAAACAACCAGAATACGAGAAAGACCATTCCCAAAAGAAACGATAAAGGGTTCGACGAAATGCCTAGCCGAGAAAAGAAGCAGGTAAAGTTGAAATGAACCTGGCTGAAGAAGTAGAGCAGAGAGGGGGCAGAAAAGTTGCAGAGTTACACCTGACCGGAGCGAAGACATCCATGTTTATGAGTGAGAGTTCGACTGGCTCGCCGAAGCTGCTTCAAATTTGGCTTTTTCTGAGACAAACGAGGCCGGTGGTGCAGTGTTCACCCCCGTGGTATCGTGAATCAGTTGCTGGCTCCCCCACTCTGCCCTGCCCACGTCATCTAATTGCACAATTTAAAATTCTAGATATCTAATTGTAAAAACTAATAACTTTTTGACTTAAATTGATATTCAACATAGCCATCTAAATATTTTATTTCAATTATTTCCATCCAAAATTTTAGCTTTCAGCATGCAAGCCCTCGTTCTCAATGTATCCACCCAGTTAAGACCCTACATGATTCACCACGTCCCCTCGTTTGTCCATCATTCTTCTCTTGAGCTTACCCTTGCCCCATGGCCGTGCCAAAGTCGATTACCCCCTTTAATGCATTTTTGTTAAAAATAAGTATTTTTATCTTTTTAAGGAGAAAAATATTTAAAATAAAATATGTTTATATTTAATTGGTTACTGTCTAAAAAATATTTAGAACAAAACTGCTTGATCAAAATCAGTGCAGTTAAATTAGATATGCAGATACCCAACAACTCAAGATTTGAGTACGTAGTATCTCTGATATGTAATTTTGCTTTTTCCTCCAAGATTTCTTGTGAAGGACTGAAACTGGAGTGTTTGAGGTTTCATTGGCTAATCTTCGAGGTGACGTAAAGATCAAATAGGCCGCTAAAGATATTCTGGGGAAGAATGTTCTGACGAACTTCTAGGTATGATTAGCCCAAGCAATTCTGGTTCTTAATTTGTTTTATGAAATTAAATTTTCATATTATATTTGAAATCAAATATGTAGGGCATGGATTTTATGACCGACAAGCTTAGGTCTCTGGTGCGCAAGTGGCAAAGTTTGATTGAAGCCCATGTGGATGTGAATATGGGATTGTGGGTGGAGGCCAATGAGCAGGGGGATATTGTGGAGGTGGAGGAGAATGACAATAAAAGGACGGGGAATAGATTGGGTTTGGCAAAGGAATAGAGAAGGGAGGTAGTACTGGTGGCGGTGGGGGGCGGAGAGGAGGCGGATAAGGTCGTGAAGGTGGAGACACGCTGGAGAGAGAAGGGGGGGAAGGCTTGGATCAAAGGATATGATGTCTGTCAATGAGACAAAAAAAATTAGGATACAAAACATAAAAAACTACAAAACTTAAGTGGCAGTTATGTGTTTTTTTCCTTTTTAAATAGATGGTAGTAAGTCGCCGCACCAATTCAAATGGGCAAAATGTCCTAGTCATTATAATTCATGGCTTTATTCATACCATCTAAAAGTTCGGGAATTTATTATTGTGATTTTGTTTAATGTTAAATTTATCAAAAACAAAAAAAACCTACAGCAGGGTGCAAGTCAAAATAACCTCATTTTATGCTAATTATGGATGAGGATATCCTGTAGATCTACGTACTGAGATTTTTTTGGCAAAAAATGAACAATGGTGCATGTTTACCCAAAAGCCGACTTGGCCCAAAATAGGGTAAGTATAATTTGTTTTTGTTTGAGTTTATGGTGGAACTGAACCAACTCAAAACGGGATTGGTTTAAAAAATTTCCTACCCAACCCAACCTAAAAATCACAAACCGAATAGAACTATAATCATGATTTTTAGCTTTTTTTTATTTATTCTAGTTCACAGATTTTTTGATTTGCAAAATATACCTATAACAATACTAAAATCCAATCAAATTGCACCCACAACCAATTTATGAAATATTGAACATAATTTGTGAGGATGGGTGTGAAAAAGAAATGGATGGTTGCAACGCTGCAAAACAAATGAAAAATGAACCAAAAGTTTATGGCTGTGAAACAAAATTGGAAATGTGAACTAGGGAAATTGGCTAAAGCAACCCTTGCCCAATGAACCGATGGTTTGTGATTTGCGATTCTGGGAACGTGTTTTCAGGTTTATTGAACCTAACTAGAAATTGGATTTATGAATGCGGAACAAAATGAGAATACACCAAAAAATTAGGGCTTAGGATTAGGTTTAAAACTAAAAAGATCCTATAATATCATTTTTAATAAATAATATTATTTGTCTAATAATAAATTTTTTTAATATATTAATACTTGTACATTATGTTGATTCTACATTAGAGGGTCTTTGTGTGATGAAAACTATAGCTAACCTGAAAATTGATGGATTTTTTTAAATAAGTTAGAAACAAAAACCCTGACATTATCCATGAATCAATTTTACCCAACCCAATCCTTTTGGGTAGGATAAACTCATAGTTATAGCTAACTCATATTCACCCTTATCCTAGAATGACGCCTTTTTTTGCCTAACTTAATTTTTTTTTTTTTTGTGTCTCAAGGTTTCCTTTCTTTTGTTACCGGCCCTAGACTTTGCTTGCTTACAATTAAATCCATGACAAGTGAAGGCCATCATCATCATTTGATGCGAGACTAGCCTATTCGAAATGTTGTGTGCCATATATTAACAATAACCAGCAAAAAAAAAACAATGAAAAAATTCTAAAATTCTAGAAAAAGTCAATTGCACTTTACCATTCTGGTCCAAACACTTTTTTTCCTAGACAATTGACCCCATCGGGCCCGGTTTGTAGTATTTAATTTCTTAAAATATTTTCTTTATCTTTCAAGGCCACAAAGTTTACTTGTTTATGATAAGTGCCCAAACAATAAATTGTCAAAGTAACGTATGGCGAATACACTTAATAGATTTTTTTTTTTCCAAAAGAAGATCCATGGGCCAAATTTATTAATCATTTAAGAGAACATCACACAACCAAAGGGGAAAAGAATCTTCCCAAGACAACCGGCCTAAGGACTCTAACCCTTTTCAGGTGATAACGTGAGTGACACCATTAATTGAACAATTGACAAATGAAAATGTGCAGGAAAAGAAAATGTCTTTAAGAGTACAAACCTCATCAACAACGGCTCTAAAGTAAAAAAGAAAAGAAATGTGAGAACTATGGATTTTAGATATCAACACCTGAGAATCTGATTCCACGAGAATCCTATGATATCCTTGTCGTTGTGCCTTCTTTAAGCCCCACAGCAATGCTAATGCTTCCAAGTAAAGAAGGTCGAAGCCATTGTATGAGAAGCAGTATGAAACGGTTAGGTAGACATGACCACATTGGTCTCGTGCAACCATACCCGCAGCAGCATGGCATCCCACCTTGCACTAAGCTGCATCAACATTAATTTTAATAATCCCTTATGGCAGCAACCTCTATTTTATAAGCATTTTGTTCGTTGGCCTCTTTAGAGTCTTTTGATTAGAATTTGCCCACTATCAGTTGTCCAACAAGGTGTGAATGCTAAATGCAATATGGGAAGGGGTTTGACAAAAGGAATCATGGACAATCTTATTTTGATTAAAATAAAGAAACCAACATATGACCGCAAACTTCAAGGATCTCAATGGCTCCCCATACAAGAATGCTCGAAGGCCCTCCACCTAGTCATAGAGTAGGGGTGGAATGTTCATACCACATAAATCCCACACCAAGAGAGCAAAGTGACACTTCAGGAAAATGTGGCGATTTGATTCAAATCCTTGGTCATAAATAAGGCAAGAGGGAGATACCTGGATTCCCCGCATCTGTAAGTTATCTTTTGTTAGTATAATGTTAGCACACGCTCTCCAGAAGAAGACTTATACTCGAGGAAGAAGGTTCAGCCCCCATAGCCATCTCCAAAAATCAGATTTAATCAGGGAGTCATTGCCATACAGAAAAACATAGGCAAGGTAGTATGCCGATTTAGCCGAGAACTGCCCATTATTTGTCATCCCCCAGGTAAAGAGATCCTTTGAAAACCTGGGATTCAAAGGAATGTCTTTTATGATTGCTGCATCTGAGGGATGGAAAATAACGTCTATATCACATTCCTTCCAGGAGAAAGCGTTCTAATCAATCAGGTTGGTTACTGAAAGATGGGTCAAGCGTGGAAGAGGGGATGTCAAAGGTTTCATATAAGGGCCTAGAAGCCAAATATCATTCCATATTGAGACCTCCACATCCCAACCGATCCTCCAGAAGCTGCTAGCTTTAATGACCTCCAGACCTTCTAAGATATCTTTCCGAACATTTGAAAGGGT